>QKQZ01015164.1:0-20639 GCA_003595255.1 Solenopsis fugax
ATTTCGAGCCATCTTCAGCGCAAGAAAAATAAATACATAGAGCAATTACATTAATTTACATTATTTATTTACAGTATATTACAGTATTTATTTTTAGCGCTTGACTCGTACTTGCCCTCTTTTTACACTTGTCATATTTACAATTTCACGAGTCTAACCTTTTTGTATATTGATTTTACAAAACATTTCTCTCAGTGTACTATCTTATACCGATCTCACGATGACAATGTAATTGGGATAAATAGAAAAATACGTCGAATAAGCTATAAAAACTATAATCATTACAGTATATTATATCATCTTTTAATGGTGTTCGACGATACTTAAACTTAACGATTCGCGAGACGGTTCTACTGTAGCCTTTTGCTCGCTCTTATAAACAGAACGAAATTCCGGACGGTCGGAAATTCCATCAGTTCTGGAATGCAGAAGACGAGAGGAGAGATACGTGCAGCTTGTCGAGCTATGCAAGACAGTTGTGGGTATTCGGTTTTTATATCTGACGCTTAAGTCGAGAACTGTAATCATTCATTTCGCTTGGACAGTAACTTGGAAGTAATGCGTTTTCATGAAAATGCTACAGTTTTTTTTCATTCTATCCCAATCTGCTCCGTGAAATATTAAAACAATTTTTGATATGTAATTTTTTTTTAAATCGTCGTTAGTGTAAAATTAATTAAAATTATTTTCAATCTGTTATCTAAAATGTTTTTCGATATACCTCACAGCGTACAAGTTATCGGAAAAAGTAAAGAAAAGATGTTCAAGAAACGCGTTCAAGAAACTACTGCAAGCACTGTAACCCGCATATTTTTATTTAAAAAAGAAACTGGCCGAGAAACTTATCTATGCGTTCCAGTGTATACGCATATTTTTGCAGATTCTACGAGTTGTGCGCGCATCCGGTGCCGGTGGATTACGCTCGCGACTCGCTTTGCATCGCTCGGAACGCGATTAAGTCCATGAAACTCGCTGCAAGAACTTTGCAAAAACGCGCGAGTAAAAAACGGGGTACAAACTTCGTTTTCTGTGCTCGACAAATATCGCTGCGATCTGTCAAGAACAGAAGGTGAACAATTAAACGGGGTACAATCGAGTTTTCGCGAAACCATAACGGAAAGCACTACAGCGAAATCGTATTTCTCTTTTTGCGACCATGCTTGTATGTGTTGCAATTATGTGCACATTGCAATTTATATAAGTCAGCGCAATTAATTGCTGCAAGGAAAGAACAGTTTTGCTGAAAGGTTTAAAAATTTAGCTGGACATAGATTTGAAAATAATTTTGTTGGACCATCAAAATAATTATGTAGGACATTCAAGCACGATGAGAAAGACTGCGAGATATTTTGACATTTTAGCAACTTGATTGTCCTACACAATTATTTTGTTCAACAACATTATTGTCAAATCCAATTAAATTTTTCCATTTAACTATGAAACACGTGGCCGTGAAAGTTTCAGTTTTGTTTAAATGTCAATTTTAATTGAAAAAAAATCAATATGATGCATTCTTTATAATTACATATCGCAAGTTATATGTAGCTTAATGAGTTTTATGCACAAATGTTACTAAATGCTTTTTATTATCAAACTCGAGAAATTAATAAAATCGTTCATTATTTTGAAAATATGAAATATTGACAATCTTATGATTATTTAAATTTGACAGTTCTAAAAAGAAACTTTGATATTGCATGGTGTATAAGTAATCATTGCATAAAAATAATTTAGTTTTTTAATAAATAATAATTCTAATTTTTACTTATATATAATAGAATAAATTTCGAATATTCGGTATTTTGTTTAAACCCACAAATTAATAATATATATAATTAAAGAAGTGTTGTATAGGACTACTAGCAGGCGATTTAAATTATAAATTTAATTTCTTCTCGATAAAATCTCTTATCCACTAATGTAGATTAACTTTGATCTCAGTTTAAATTACTCTTTATTTTTTTTTCAATTCTTAGAACTAAAGAAAGATAAAGAGTAAGTTAAACTGAGATCAAAGTTGATCTGCGTTGGTGCAAATAGATATTAACATTTATTTTCTTTCGACATTTGATATCTCGATTTAGAACTGTTTTAAAACTTTTTTTGCTAAACCGTTTTATTTAAATATAACACAATCGATTTTTGAAGCTTTTCTTTCCTTGCAGAGAGAGAGAGAGAGAGAGAGAGAGAGAAAGAGAAAGGATAGCGTGTCTTATCTGGTCCTGATACAAGAGTCTAAAAATAATTTAGCCGATATAAATGACCGATTTCATGTCTTGAATAACTGGTTTCGACATAAATCGACTTGGTATCAATTATGGTTTGCGCAAATGTCAACATCGTTATCCGGTACTTGCAACTGGGTGCAGTTACTATGCGAAGAGCTCCGTTTATGAGCGTCGCCGATACGTTCCGATACGTAAGTAATTAGATACTCCGTGGCGAGCGATCGCCGGTGTTAAAGCGAGTGGACGGGCAACGTGCGTATGCACAAAGTGTTACATTGGATACCTCTGCAAGAGCAGCGTTTGCGATTACGTTTGCTGTCAGACGATCTGTACCCAGGCACGCTTTGCATAGGTACACGGTTTACTAAGACGCAACAGTATCGACGATATTCGGGTTAGTTGCTGAATTAGCATTCTATTATCTCTTTCTAAATTCATGTGGATCTTAGATTAAGGTAACTCCGATATTTCCACGTTGCACGAGGATTTATGCCGTAGTAGTAAAAAAAGAAAAAAAAGGAGTGAAGATGATTTACACGCAACTACTCTATTATATGCTTTTATATTGTGTTGTGATTTCAGTCTTTTAAATGTTAATATTAACGAAATTATCGTAAGTTTTATCAATTTGTGAGTATAATGAGTGATGGAACAATTTATTACAACCTACAGTGAGAAAAAAGTCTGATTATAACTACCAAATGTATAGTGAAATAGTATCAATTAAATATTTTGTCAATATAACCAAAAATAATTTTATTTTTTTAAAATGTTTAGTAAGTATTATCAAATCAGGTATAAGTTACTAAATATTTAGAAAAGTAAAATTATTTTTGGTTACATTGACCAAATATTTAATTGATACTATTTCACTATACATTTGGTAGTTATAATCAGTTTTTTTTTCAGTGTACGTAAAATAATTACTCTCTCTCTAAGGGGTAAAAGGTTTAGTAATAATTTAATGATACATTACAGACTTCTCATCAACAAAAGATTTATTATGTATGAAAATCCTTCAGACAATAATTTATTTTCACAGTTAAGTAACAATTTGAGAGTGCATTATTATAGCATTACTGCGAACTAACATCAACGAGAAAATGCTAGTCTATGCGATTTTCATCAAGTTTCTATTTCGAGTTGTATACTTGATGTAATATTTCACTGAAATATCCGGAAAGTTCACTGCGTATCGCGCAACAATGATGTAACGGCGGCGGATAACCGCATGGAATATAACGTAAAATTGAAATAACAGTTCCTCATTAAATCGTTATATCGCAAATATGACGTTTGAATAACGTTAAATTGCGCAACACGATGGCAAAAAATGGAGTTGTATCATTAAGTTGAATTCAATTAGTTCTAAATTGATTGCTAAGGCGAAACATATTGAACGATCGTATAAATCAGCTCCACGTCAAGATTGACATATGATTGATGAATGTGTTATATAAGCCCCGTGTCATAAATCTTGTGATACAATTTTATCTTTCAGCTAATCAATGTGGCAGGAATGCCCCTATCAACCTTTATAAAAAAATAACAAAATTGACACTGATGGAGTTACGTAGCCACAAAATAATTACAAAATCTACGCGAAAGCAATTCCGTAACGAAATATCGTCACAAAATAGCAGTCGCCCGGATCTCTTCGCGGCGTCGACCTTGTCAGGACTTTAAGTTTTGTACAAAACGAAAAGTTTCGCCGTTCCACGAATCCCTATTTCACGATCTCGTTATGCGGAATCTATTTCTGTCTGAATAAAGCACACCGTGAATTTTCAGCTCTCCACATCCATTTCGCTAAAGCAGAAATCCCGGTGTAAAGTGTAAAATATCGCTGCGGTTAAAACACATTGTACATCACAAGGCAACTCCTTTACAATTCAATTGCGTTATTCACCGGGGTAGTCACTAAATTGAATAATTACTGTCAGTTTTTAGGCGTAACATGCAAACGTAATTAACGTTGCTGCGCAATCTCTCTCTCTCTCTCGAATTTTGCGGTAGCCCTGTTATTTCGTGAATGTATGATTCGCGAAACATTTTTCATCGCAACGATCGCTTTGTGTTGCTTCGTTAATATGTTCGCCAACATTACAAATTAAGAGCAAACTTTCGATTTCGTAATACTGCGAACATTAAGCGCATTGCGCTCGTAGATTATACTTTTTGCTTATCTTTTATGTCTTGCAGAACACATTATATTTAATGAAAAATTAAAAAAAAAGTTAAATAATAAAATTCTAATTAATTTTTCATAGAATTTTGTGAATTCTCGTGAATTGTCGTCGATGTTAACAAATAGGTTATTGAATAGGAGGTGTGGATATAATATGGCAACTAAAAGTCAGTGTTTACTACTTGCGAAACAAAAATTCTATTTCACAGAGATAATAGAAAGTTTTTCAGATGTGTATTCTTTACATAATTTTTAGAAGTGTGTTGGATATTGATTTTGTAACTTTAGTCTAGCTTTAAGGTCTTAAATGTAATTTTCAAATATATTATTATATAATTATATAATTGAATTAAATTTGGTATACGAGAAATGTCTTTGTATCCGACATATAAAGCTATATGAGAATAATTGGATACCGTCAAACTGAAGTGGTTTAGCTTTGAACGGCAAATCAGTTTTAATTACTGACAGAGTAACGATATAAAGGGATTTTAGTTCTGATGTACAGTTTTTTAACTTCTTCCCACAGCCAAGATACCAAGCCATAATAAATTCGTGATCCTCAGACCAAAACGAAGATAATTTAACGAAGAGAATTTATAAAACTTGCGTAGTTAGTGGTATCCGATATTCCACCTTCATAACCCTAGACTTTCTTCTCGCTTCAGCTTTTTGTTATAGTTCCGTTCATATCGCTTATCTGAAGAACTTTTAGCTAAAGTATAATACGTATCAATTCTTTCTCAATAATTTCTATTATAAGTAGTTACGTCACATGAACATCTTCTTAAAAAAACTTGTAAAAAAATGATATCCAATAACTCCCGCCTTTCCCCAACGTAAATCGCATCGCCAATGGGCCGACTTATCACGATAGCCGTATCTCATACTTCAACTGCTAATGTAGTCAAAAGTCGAATTTCCTAGATAACTCCACTCGGTTCTGCCAATTTACACCCCTCTCTAACTCTCTCTTTCTCTCTCACGACATCATTTGAATTGGATTGCTATCTCACTACGTAAATGACATTTCCTTGAAACGCGCATTCGCCTTGATCTTATCTTTCGCTTTTGTCTCGCGACGCGCTAATGCAAATTCGTCCCGCGGGCGTTTACATTCATCTTACATAAATTCTCCACCTCCTTTCGCTTAGAATTTGAAACGAGCACCATCTGCGAATTGCTACTCAGACCAGATCTGTCTCTTTTTATCATCAGCATTCAGAATTGCGAACATTCTATCATTTATAACAGGCAAGGATTTGTTAAAATCTCCCGAAAGGGATTGATGTAATTCCACGAAATAATTCTTCCGCATTGTCAGAAATGTTTCCATCATAACTCATGCATACGTTTTAACCCACATTTTGCTTGATTTAAAATATATTGATTTAGAATAGATGAACATTACTCAATTCTTCCAGATTATAATCTTTTATAATTAAGGATGTATAAGACATTTATGAAAACATTAAGAAAATTGTGAAAAAATTACAACATTGTTTCATTTCATACTGCATTTGAAAGTAATAGAAAAAATTTGGCGACGATTTTTTAACTAGATAAAAAGTTATTTCAATAAGAAGTAGACATGTGCTCTAATAAAAATATAATTAATAATAAAATAATGAAATAAGAAATAATGAAAAAAATCTGAATTTTTTATTTAAATACTTTATTATTTGCGATGCAGAGATCAGTTTTGTAAAATAAACAAAATTTATTTATTTATTTACAAAATAACTAAACAGACAATCACAATAAAACTTTATATAAATCATCTTGAATACTTAAAGTACTTACACAAAAAATTGAGTTTTTTCTTAATGTTATAAAAATAATATAATTTTTAATAATCTATAGCTTAAATGAACTATAAAAGTATATTATTAAATAAAAATATAATCTTATTCACACACTTTCATATGTATATAGTTTATTTGAAGTGTCAATGTTAACGCATTTCCAAATTTTATTTATCTTTGCAGAGACCGTGTATATCCGATACATCCTTAAGAGAAAATTTCGTGTATTACAAATTTGTTTGTATATTACCATAGAAGGAAAACATGTATTATAATAAACACTTGTATAACTGTAGATAGGAAGTGGAAGTTTTATAATTGAAAATTCAAGCTTCATAATTGAATTTCTTAACTTTTACACGAAAAGGGTAAAATCTGGCGAAAAAAAAACCATTATTAATCTCACGCTGCTCGTTTGAGCAAAAAGAACAGTCTCTATGTAATCCCGTATTCATTATAGCCCTCCCGTCTCCCTTATTTGACGAAAAAGACTCGCTTTCTTTGCGCAGGCATGAAATTCAAGAAGACACGCAATTTACGAAAATTTCAGGTTCATTATGCCGGCCACATGGTGGATAGGTCTTTCGATCACCCGATTTATATACCCTGTTCCACTTATAGTATACGTCGCAACGACACGCTAAGGTTCATAGAAAATCTCATAGGCCCTTGCTTTCCACCTTCTCAAACGTTTGCCATCGCAAATTGCTGCCTTTGTTTTCTCTCGCCACTCTGTGTACCTCGAACTAACGCTCTTCTAACGCCCACCCAAAATTATGCTACCGAATTAGACGCGTGGCTTTGGGCCCGCGGCGTTTGGAACAAACAAAGTTCCGCGGCTCCCTGCCCCTTCAATATATCCCGTCGGAGTGCACGTTATCGACTTTCTGAAAATAACTTGGGTCGACTGGAGAGCCTCGAGAAAATCGAGTTCCCTTCCCGTTGCTTCTACTCGACTCGAAACACGACGAAATATAAGAATATAGGATATAAGGAACACAAAACCCCCGACGCATAGCAAACAGTGTATCGATATGCGATCCACATGTTAGGGAGACTGATATCTTATGTTTTTCTTTATCTTCCAATCAGTCACTGTATCAAGCGGCTTCTTCGCTTTCCTCTCAGACATAATTACAATATTACAACATATATTTAATAGTTCTCCAGTTTAAGAATAAATATTATAAAAAATGCGATTATTCTTATTCTTCAGATAACTAAACCTTCTTCTTTATTTAGGAAATATTCATTTCTTGTATTCTTTAATCAATATGTCAACTGCCTTATTAATGTGTTCGCAATTTAACACACAAGCTTAAAAATTTGATTTTATACATAAAATACCTGAGCCGAATAATGACCAGCAATAAATAAGGTATTTAAAAACGCGCTTTACGCTTAGTATATGCTCAAAATATGTGTCATAGAAAGTAGGTAAAGAAAGGCTGAGGAATTGGAATTGGTAGCAATGCGCCTGTTTAGTGCAACAAAAACTTCTGACAAAGTGGGTATATAAACTGTTTTTATAAAAATCCGTAGTAAAATTTATTATATAGGTATATTATTTTATGGTTTAGTATAATGTATTATATTATTTAACTTCCTAATTATAGAAAATAACACACACATATATATATATATATGAAAAAAAGATGATTAATTACAATTATTTATTAAAAAATCGATATATGTATATTAATTTTTTGCAACAAGTATAATTTTTTTTAGAAACAATATACTTATTAAATAAGGTCCCTTCAGTATTATGGCCATTGTTGTACATGAGGCTTGCACCAGAAGATAATAATTTTCAACGCTGCTAACTTTTGAGAAGTTAAATTGCACGTAAATGACTAAAAATTTTCACTGATTAAAAGAGTAATTAAAGACAAAATTAATAATAATTGTGATGTTTAACAAAGAATAAATCTAAGGGATTTCGTTTTTGTATCAAAATTAATAATATTTTTTTGTTTATTTACAAATATTCTATAGAAGATATATTTTATCTTTATAAGTGATAGAAATAAAGATTTTATTCTCACTTTGTTTCTCAATATCCCTATAAATATTTTTTAAAAGTTAAATAAATTAAGTGTATCTTATTCGACTTAAATACTTTAGTATAATTATAATTCAACATAATATAATTTAGTTCCCGTTATTAATTTGCAAATATTGATTTGTATGACGTATAATATGATAATTTAGCAAACACATTACATATTGTCTTTTTTTTCCATAATTTATAATTTTCTATTTTTATTCATCTATTCTTATTTCGTATTTTCATCTTTCGCTATTTTTTTTGAAAAATTTCTTGCAACTGTTTTAACGTAACATGGTTTTCGGTATTTGCCAATTTTATCCTAAACGTTACGCCAAAATTACATCCCGCGATTGTATTCTTAACTTATTATTTCATTAACTATCATATACGGTTGACTCATGTAGGAAATTTTGTTGTAAATTCGTCACGAATGTTCGATCGGGTATTCACGCGAATTAAAGCGATCGTACGTTGCCAGTCTCTAAGTGATTGCTGGCTTCGTTTCAATCTTCAGAAAGCCAAGGTACATTCACCACCTCTCTTTCCAATCCTCCCTGCACCACCTGTTGAGAGAGAAAAGTCGTTCTCGAGGCTCGTCGGTGCTCCAGTGTCAGTTACTCGAGATCGTGTCGGGATATGACGTATAGAGTACTTCAAAGTTCTTCGGCTCTATTATAAGAAATTTTCCAGAAACAGATACAAATGGGATCCTAATAATAAACTACTAGAAATTAAAATCTTATTATCATAAAACCTGCTTGTTTAACTAATTTAAAAAATTTCATTATCTGAAGAATAAAAATAATAACGTTTTTTTTATAATTTAATTTATAAAGTTTAATTTGATATACATCAAATTAAACTTTATAAATTTTCACTGATTAAAAAAGTAATATATGTATATGTAAATACTTTAATCCATATTTTGATGCATATTCTAACAAGGAAACACGCAATAGGAATTTTTTTAAAGGGTAAAGTTTAATAACGCGAGGAGAAGACGAGTGTTGCGAAAGTCCATGTAAAATAATCCACGAATCGCGGGAGAGATCTGCGTTCGACAATAGAATAGAATAGCATATTACACTTTAGCGCTGTGTCAAGTTATACGCGAAAAGAAAATGCTCTTGTAAGAGTTGGAAAATTGAGATGTTGTTTCCGCACAGCTCGGATGTAGAGAAAGAAATGTGTCAGGAGTTCACAGGAAAGATCAGAATATCAATACAATATGTTTAAGCGTACATGTCGTGTTTGACTTCCACGTTAATTAACTTGGAAATGTTAATTTAGCGGGACATAATTTCATGAATTCACAAGTTCTCTCTTAGAAAATTCCGTAATCCCGTAATTCCGTAGATCATTTCTATAAAGCTTCGTTGAAGTACCGTTCGTCATTGAAGTACGAACGTCACGACTTCATTCCGATATCGAATATTACGTCGCTTTCACGTCGAGAAGTTCATTTAGAGATTTGTCGATAGCATTTCAGATGATTAGAAAAAGATTACAGCGAAATGAGTCTTTTCTGTAGCCGCCCTCGCATGGTTTTCTCTTTCATATTGATACTTCATTTCCTGTAGAATCGGATGCCGTTTGCGGTTTGAATAATCTTCAAAGAGTGCAAGTAAACGAGCGATACTTATTGGTTGTCGAAATTTAAAAAAAGTATCATAGTTTGTTCTAATACTTATTTATCTTGATTATTTGGAGCATCAAAGTAGAATTCATTATTTTAGACAAATTTTGTTTTTTTATTTTAAAATGTTGCCAGTTTTAAAAGTATTAAAAAAATTATTTATTTATTTAATTCATTAATTAAAAAGATTGTTCAGGTATTTTATCAATTTATTTTAACAATATTCAATAAAATAATAATTAAAAATATGCACTGACTGTTAATAATGGACAAAACAAGATTTATATTAAATTCACATAATTAAGCATTTTTCAACAAGCTTTCAAAAGTAGATTGTTATAATAAATTAACAGTTATATAAGTGCAAATGATTTCAATATGTGAGTATATATTTACTTCCCTATTTCTCAAATCAGACAAATTTTCCAAATTCAATGATTCACTAAATCTTACTTTGCACGGTGAATTTAAGCAGGATTTCACTACCCACGCCAGCAAGCTTGATAACTCAAAGAGAGTTAATCGCTCCGAAAATTTGCGTTGCCATTTCATTCAATTTGCGCAGCCATCTAGATCCAGACGATTTGTGCTAGCACTGAAAATCATGATCCTCGAAGAAAGTGGATTTGTCCCGACCTTTTGCCTTAATTTTTCGCAGACCCATTATCCAGCATAATTAAGACGTAAACGTATGCGGTACTATTTAAATAATAGATTACAATCATGTGACACTTAATTTACGTACTTAATTAGTATCATTAAATTATGATCATTAAATCCTTAATAAATGTCATCCAATTATAAATATTAAATCCGTATTACGGCAGTAACTTTTAAATCACAGATTTTTAAGCAAATTAAAAAAGAACGCAATGAATGATTTAAAGTAATGAATTTTTTTTTTAAATATAAAATTTTCAAATATAAATTTGCAAAGGTAAAATATTTTTTTCCACAGATTAATATTTAAAATGTGGATTCACGTAAAATCAAACGTACAAGTTAGGAGAAATATCCATCGAGCCATGCAATATTTCGATGTATGATGAGCGCACTGAACATGCCGAACATAAATCCGTGAATGAAATTTATTTACTGGATGCAATGTTTATATTATATGCACACATTATATTTACGTGTCTCGAGCGATGCGTCTTTTTTTTGCAATATGTACACATTTCACTATATGAATATAATTCATCGATAAATTGTAGTTTTAATGAAGTTGTCGTGTTTTTGAAAGTAAAGGCTTTTCGTCGCGTTCCCGGAAGAGAATTATGAAACTGATAATTTAATTAAATTTCGAACTTGGATAGCATTTATACCGAGTATCGCAAAATTCAATGAATGTTCTTGCAGCCACAAATACTAGGATTAAGTTAAAATTAATTTTGTGTTAATAAAAATTTTATAAAAAGTCCATCAATTAAATTAAATTAAATTTTTTAAATATGTCGATGAAATTATAAAGAGAAAGAGTAAACGTTATTCTTTTGCATTGTTATGCATAATGCACATCGAATATCGCTCAACTGTTTTGTTTTGCACTACATCGTTTTCGTCCATAGATTTTCTAACATACGTTGGAATTTTCAAAACGATTATTGGCCCAATCTGATCAAAATGCGACACAGCGGGATGAAATTTCGGTAGTCGTGTCACGCGTGATTTCTCAAATTCGATGAGAGTTTCTGAGGGTAGTTGGTATCCAGTCGGGAAGAAAAAGAATTTTTCTCCGAAGAGATTTCCCTTCGAAGGGTTCTGGGCCGAAGGGTTAACCGAATATCGGCTACCAGCGCGTCCCTAAGGGAGAAACAATCAGAGGAATTATTCCACCAGCCACTTTTATTGCCGCAAATATTTCATCCAGGGGAAACCGCCGATAGCGATATTGCGAATAATCTGGGCCAAAGTTCAGCGGCCGTTAATCTTGATTTCTATATACACCAATACTTTGCATAGTGTTTGGAATAATCAACTACAGGTTTTAACAAATTTTTCAAGTTAATTTAGAGTCGCGTATTTCAGCAAGAATATAAGAAAATTCGACACTATACTGAGAGAAAAAATTGTGGTGACAACTATAAGGAGACAATCATACAAATTTTGTTAATATAATTATAATAGGGGAGAGAGGGGCTATTCGTTAGGGTGGGTAATTCGTAAAAATGGAAATATCTTTGTATGGGGTATATGTTAAAAATTTACTTTAAATACTATAAACGCGTCCTAATGTAACGACGTTGCTAATAAAGTTTCGTTGGCGACGACGTCATATTGAAGTCGTGGCAGTAAAAAATGTGTTTTGCGACAGTCGAAGTAATTTCTGACAGTCAGCATTTCTTCAAAATTTAAGTAAGATAAATAAAATAAGATTCTTTTTGAAAACTTTGAATGTATCGTGTCCAGTTGAGTGTATTTGAAACATTTCGTGTTTACTTTTTGCTGTGTGATGTCTATTTTTGTAGACCATACGCAATAATGCGCAAAGTTGATGCTAGGGCGATTCGAAACACCGAACGTCGAATCGTCGTTTGAACAATTTTTTCTTTTATATTCGCGTTCTATGTACCAAAATACATAACTTAATACTCAACAGGTGTAATTACACGAAATACGAATAGTCCCTGACTTGTTCCGAAAACGCTGAAGCAATAAAATTCTCTATTGTGTGTTTATTTTTTTTTATTGTGTGCAACTTTTCTTAATAATACTATATATCCTTTTCTGAATAAAACAGAGTCTTAACAAAAGCTTTTTTACATTTTTTTCATCTTAAAACACAAATTTCAGAATATTCCCGGACTGATTACGAATTACCCCGGGCTTGGGGTTATTCAAAATACTTGACACTGGTCGACATTTTTATATGTAGTTCAAAGCAAGTACATTTCCGTGTTTTATCTATAACGTCATTGTGAAGGGGAAGGTTCAACCTTTCAAACCGTCCAACTTTTTTTTTTAACGAATACAGGACTCAGGAGATGCAAAAGAAAAAAAAAACCGCAACAAATAGCCTCTCTCTCCCCTATATAGTTAAGAACTATATTATAGTTATTGCAACTAAGTTTATGGTTAAGAAAACTAATAAAAAATAGTTGTAATTACTTTATTATATAGTACACTACAACTATTTTTTATTAGTTCTCTTAACCATTAATTTAGTTGCAATAAATATAATATAGTTCACTTAACTATATATTATAATTATATTAATAAAATTTGTATGGTTGTCCCCTTATAGTTGCCACCACTACAATTTTTTCTCTATGTGTACTTTTATCAAACAATGACACTACTTTTAAGACACAATTTTAAATATATTTATCATTTTATTTAAAATTCTGTAAGTTCACACGAAAAAACAATTTTGCTGAAATACAGATCTGAAAATAATCATGTTGAACCATTAAAAGCTTTATTGGTGGACGTTTAAGCTAATTGTTAGATTATCAAAACTTTTTGTAGCAGTATCATCATGCTTGAATGTCTTACATAATAATTTTGATAATCCAACAAAATTATTTTCTAATCTGTATTTAGCTAAATTTTTAGATAATTACATTTAGACTGTTACAGTACAATTATTCTTTCGTGCATCCATTTTAAATAAAATTAAACATACTATTAGCTACTATTAGTTACACAATAACCATTACAGTAGTTTTTATAGAACTGGTCGATGCAAAATCTCGGGTTCGTACATTGGAGCGGAAAAAAGAAGAAATGGGATGAGATGAGAAGAGAGAAACCCGAAGGGTTGCACTCGTGGTAGTGCCTAAGTGATGAAGCGCTCATTCCACCGTATTGTTCATTCGCTGTAAACGAACGGGGTTGTTCCCCCGCCTTTTTTCCGAACGTGTAAATCCAGGCCATTGATGAATGCAACGCGCTCCCGATTGAAACAGTTCGATCGAAACAGAAAAGAAAACACGAATTATCGCGCTGTGATTCGTGGCCGCGCTCCACTCTGGCGAACCACTTCCGCCTGCGTCGGGAAAAATCGAGCCTATTTTCTCCTCCCGGGTTAATGAAATCGACCTAGGGGACGTGAAACGGGCAATTCTCGTATACGCGTACGTAATGAATCGTCGAGTGGCAGGCACTCCGGGCACTCCGGGCACGCGGCTGCGCGAAATCTCGATAAAAGACGTCGGCTCTTTGTTTTTCCCCGGGATCCGTCTCGTTCTCGCCCCCGCGCGCGTATACGCTCTCTCCCCGCTGCTGTCTCCCCCGGCAGAGTCGTCCGGTACCTCTAATGGAGTTCCTAGCACAATAGCGGCATTGTATAGTCCCCTTGCAAGGCTGTCAGGCCTCTCACCGCCGCGCCGCGTTCTTGGCTGCTTCGCTCGTCGGGGAAACGCTTCGACCGTGCCGGAGGAGAGACAGCGCGTCGCCGTGCCTACCGCCACTCCGGCTAACCGCCATCGGCGCAAATACAATGTCGGACGATAGCTTCGCCGGATATTCAATCACGCGACAGAGAGCAACTGCCGTTGGCGTATAATATAGTATATCGACCGCCGCTGGCGCGGCGGGTCCATCGGCGAGGAAATTACGGATTTTCCGCGACGATCACCTTATAGAACCTCGTAGATCGCCGGCTTCTTCCTCACAATCAGTCGGATTAGCGACGTTCTTTCACTACTGGCGAACGAAGGCGAGTAGCGCGAATGTGATATTTTTCCGACATACTGAGAAAAAGAGTTTGGTAGTAGCTGCCAAACGTTGAGTGAAACAATGTCAATTAAATATTCCGTTAATATAACAAAAATAATTTTATGTTACTCTTCTAAATATTTACACTGAAAAAAAATCTGGTTATAACTACCAAATGTATAGTGAAATAGTATCAATTAAATATTTTGTCAATATAACCAAAAATAATTTTATTTTACTAAATGTTTAGTAAGTATTATCAAATCTGGTATAAGTTACTAAATATCTAGAAAAGTAAAATTATTTTTGGTTACATAGACCAAATATTTAATTGATACTATTTCACTATATACATTTGGTAGTTATAACCAGTCTTTTTTTCAGTGTACACAGAAAAAAAATTAGTATCAAATCAACAATTCATTGTTTCATACATAAGCAAGAATATAAAATCTCCTTGGAAGTATTTATAATCTCAAAGAGACATAATTTGCTAGCATAAAGAAATTTTGTTTCTTCATGTAAGCAAATTATGTCTGATCAAGATTATCAAATTCTTCCAAGAAGATTTTATATTCTTGCTTATATATGAAACAATGAATTGTTGATTCGATAGTCATTTCTTTCAGTGTACTAAGCATTATCAAATATAATAATATAATCAAACGTTTGGTAATTTACTAAATATTCAAGAAATATCAAAATTATTTTTTTGTTATTAAGCGAATATTTAATTGACATTATTTCACTTAACGCTTGATAGCCGTTATCAAATTCTTTTTCAGTGTACTGAAAAAAAAGAGTTTAGTAATAATAATCAAGCTTTGGTGAGATAATTTCAATTAAATGTTTGTTATTAATACGACTAGATATTTAGTAATATTTAATAATTATATTAATAGAATAATCAAACGTATTAATAGAAGACCAGTCAGTTGCTAAACGGTTACTAAATATTACTAAATATTTAGTTGTATTAATTGAATATTTAATTGAAACTATTTCATCAAAGTCTAGTAACTATCATCGAGACTTGATTTTTTCAGTGTACCAGCGCGAACGAGAGTCAGAACACGTTAATGATCAATTATTTTATTCAACAGCCGCGGGGTCGTTTGGCTAATGACGTTCTTTCATTATTAACAAATGCGGATCAGTAGTGTGGATCAATTATTCATTCGGCGGCCACAATTGCGTCACGTCAAACTGGATCCTGATTACCAATATTCTTTCACCGTTAGCAAACGTATATGCGCTGCGCACACCGTATACATCTGCTCGCTGAATTTAATCGTTGCGTAGCGTCGAATTTCGCCACGTTAAATGCCCTCTTGCGTTCATTCGTACGCATAGCGTGGAACGCTCGGCTCCGGACGAATCTCTCTCTTCGCTCTCGACACGTTCGCGCTTGGTTTAATTCCCATTTGTTTCCGCCACGCTGATACTTATATCGGTTTATATTTTTTTCCCCGTCATCGCGTAAAACTGACGTAATGCGGATTTAATCGGAAATGTTCGTATGTCACGTCGAACGTGCGTTTGTTGAGTGGACATGTAACGGCTCAGCGAATGAATGTTCCGAGATGGATTAGCGACAATATTACCGAAATGTCGTTACTCGCAGCTTTATGGTGCGTTTGACACGAATATGCAATGATATCAGCACGATATGTCGCTATTATAATTTAAACAATATTTTTCTTTCTTTTTACCAATTTTTTGTTTAAAAAACAATCTCGTGTTGTATTTTTCGCTGACACTTCTGCGCGACACGCATAGTAAAATAAAAAAAGAATACTAATTAAAAGCGTAATACCGATGTAAAAATCTACCTTTATGCGATTTTGTTGCGCATTTTTTACATTTTCAACAAAATGGGCCAATGCACCGTGAATATCGAAATCACGGCATTGTGCAGTCTCAATGAAAATATTCGTAATATTGGAACAAGAGATAGATAGATAGATAGATAGATAGATAGATAGATAGATAGATAGATAGATAGATAGATAGATAGATAGATAGATAGATAGATAGATAGATAGATAGATAGATAGATAGATAGATAGATAGATAGATAGATAGATAGATAGATAGATAGATAGATAGATAGATAGATAGATAGATAGATAGATAGATAGATAGATAGATAGATAGATAGATAGATAGATAGATAGATAGATAGATAGATAGATAGATAGATAGATAGATAGATAGATAGATAGATAGATAGATAGATAGATAGATAGATAGATAGATAGATAGATAGATAGATAGATAGATAGATAGATAGATAGATAGATAGATAGATAGATAGATAGATAGATAGATAGATAGATAGATAGATAGATAGATAGATAGATAGATAGATAGATAGATAGATAGATAGATAGATAGATAGATAGATAGATAGATAGAGAGAGAGAGAGAGAGAGAGAGAGAGAGAGAGAGAGAGAGAGCGCGACATTCGAATTGAAAGCAATTTTGATCACGTATTTCTAAAGATATTATTCGAACTTTGCATGCTTACACACAGCTGTTTAGAAACCATACCCGGTTAAAGGTACACATGCTTCCGTCCCGCGTGCATACCAAGTGCAGTTGCAGCGGAATTCGCGAAAACCAGAACATTCCCGGAAAGTTAGTCACGAATTTGCGGGAAGGAGTTGCAGCGGTGAACGTTAACACGTACACACACACACACACACACACACACACACACACACACACACACACACACACACATACCAACGAGCAAACATCTTCGACTAGACGACTTCGTACGTTACGATTATTAAGTAGCCGCCAAACTCTTTGATTCATATGTTCGTTTATTAACAGGTCCGCGGAGTTTCCCCGGTAAGCTTCGAAACTTGGCGCATACGCCGAGTAGTAGTTGCGCGCGAGTTTATTCGCTGAAGATTTTATCTGGCCCCGAATTGGGGATCCTTAAGGGGAAGTTTACGATGTTTCGCGATGCGAGAAGTTCGTCTCAGTTGGCGCGAGCTTTGATAAACTCGTAATAATATTCGATCTCTCTCTCTCTTTCTCTGTCTCTCTCTTTCTTTGCGTTCCTCGCTCCCCTTACTTCTCTCTCTCTCTTTTTCGCCATTTGACTGCGTGCATGCTTGTTTTCCGCCGCGAGAGTGGACATTTTAATTAGCGGAGCGTGACACGAAGCGCAATGCGAGGGAATAATACAGAATTGCGCGGAGGAGCTCATGCGCGCCTCATTATGGCCCCGAGGGCGATCCCGCGCTATTTCGCGGAGCGTTTAATAAAACTCGCCGGCGGTTTACGGAGGCGTGTGCGTGAAATCGAAATACACGTGTGCGTATGTCCATATCGCGTGTAATGCAACGCACCTGTATTGTTGCGAGACATTATCCAATCGCGCGAACCGGCAGTTTTAAATTCACTCACATCCCTCCTTTCTTTTGTAGCGATACTCCTGCGTTTGTGCGCGGCTGATAACTGATAACTGATTCCGGTGACTTGCGCGCGGAATGCGATCGAGCGGATGCACAGGTAATTTGATCATTTAGAAAAAAAAAGAGATTCATTCAATCCGACTTCGGTTACGGTAACTTGAATAGTGGATATTCGAATTTCGATAACGTATACATATTAATACGTGTGTGTAGAAATTAAGTGTGCGAACGTCAAGGCCGGATTAGTTTCCAAGCCTAATTTAGGCTATTGTCTACACAGAAAAAAAATTAGTATCAACAATTCATTGTTTCGTATATAAGCAAGAATATAAAATCTCCTTGGAAGTATTTATAATCTCAAAGAGACATAATTTGCTAACATAAAGAAATTTTGTTTCTTTATGTAAGCAAATTCTGTCTGAACAAGATTATCAAATTTTTCCAAGAAGATTTTATATTCTTGCTTATATATGAAACAATAAATTGTTGATTTGATACTCATTTTTTCCTGTGTAGGGGCGGGAAATTTAGAGGGGCANCCTGTGTAGGGGCGGGAAATTTAGAGGGGCAGCATTTTTTAAAACAATTTTTTTTAAACTTATCTTGTCGGTGCTAGAGAAAAACGGTAAAATCGATCTTTTACATAAAATAATGTAAGAAGAAAACAGAATAAATAAAATTTGATTAATTTAAGTTACAGGCTTGAATAAGGGCGGCAAAGATTTAGTAGAGATGTCTAGGGGCGGCATGAGTCCTAATCCGACCCTACGTATTTCCCTGTAGAAAATGTAATTATTGTAAATACGTAATTAATTTGTAATACTGATTATGAGTTAGCTATATGTAAAATTTGAGTATAGTGGAAGCTGCTAAATTTAATTCTTGCGGAATGCAAAGCAATAACGCATTCTTTTCTCTAGGAAGAACTTCAGAAACTTCTAAAGTTTCTTTTCTAAACTTCTCTTCTCAGACTTTATATTGCTAGAGCGCGCGTTTCCCCGGGTAAGCTGTCCGATTAAAATCAGATATAATCCTCTAAATTGCCGACAATTTCAGGCGCAGCATTTAAATTGTCAAATCGTCCAAAAGGGGACAAACATGAATGGGGGATTGAAAACGATCGTAAAAAAATAAAAAATAAAAAGAAAATAAAAAAAAAACGCGCGCATTTCGGGTTGCAAGGGTATTAGATGCG
The DNA here is from genome assembly GCA_003595255.1 of Solenopsis fugax. NCBI lineage: Eukaryota > Metazoa > Arthropoda > Insecta > Hymenoptera > Formicidae > Solenopsis > Solenopsis fugax. The sequence continues at coordinate 19,196 of QKQZ01015164.1, forward strand.
ATTAATGCGGCAAAGGTCAGTTCACGTCCTTCGCAGTTATTTTTACCGATGGGATGTCCGATATGAAAATAGAAATTAGAATAATAACGTCCGCCGACCACGACGGCCGATCGTGTAATATAATCACAGGTTTCTAATATCGGATGCCTCGGGACTACGGAGTTACGGCGTTCATGGAACCGTGCAGGAATGTAATTAAACGATCGCAATGAGCGATATAATAGCGCTTCTAAATAAGCTCGCTGCGTCCGACCTGCTTAACGTCCGACGTTCTCATAAGCCCCGCTCGTGCAAAAGTTGTTTACGAAGTGGAGCGAGTCCTCCTCCATTGATTGCTCAATATCGGATCGGGTCGGCGTTCGCTAATCGGATAGGCCCAAAAAGTATCTGTAGAGAATATTTAATTACGTAAAACTACTAAAGCGGTAAAAAGAAATGACTGATTCGGGATTTCCTTAAAAATTACTCTTTGTAATAATGCATTTTCTAAGATTTTCTACTACTTTTGCTGCAATATCTAAATGTAATTATAAATTAATCAACTCACTCTTTCCCCCTTTATTTTCCTTTTTAGATATGTATTGCATGTAACATAATATACTTAAATGATTAGAAAATAATCACCGGTATTTCTAGCGTTAAAAAATAAAATGATAGAAAAATGAAAGCTCTAGTATTAAATGAATAAAAATGTAGGTGGCAAAATAATGGAAAAATAGTTTCTCTCGTGAAGGTAATTGGTCAGAAGGGTAGAAACTACTCCATCATGTTACAAGATAATGCCAAAGGTACGAAGGGGTTTACGAAAACGCAACGAGGGTGATAGGATTAGCTAGCCAGCGATATTTCCCCTTATTTGGGCGACCTGAACGTTAATTTTATCATGAAAAATAATTAATCGCTGAAATGGATTTAGGGACATCCTGACATTTCGCGATTTAATTATGTCTAAAATTAATCTGTTTTGTATCCTGCAATTTGTAAAATTGAAAGACAAGCTCAATCTGAAATTTCTTTTCGCTGACAGTGACCAATAGCACGTGCAATATAAATTACGATGCGATTTATTCCGAACCGTTATGATTGCTAATGCGCTCTCAAAATAAATAAATTTGTTTTATTTTCGCAAGAACTTAGTTCCTTCTCTTTTGTAGAACAAACTGTAAATTTCACGATTGGATATTGAATTCTCATTTTATAAATAACAAAATGTGTAGACGTAAACTGAATACATCCGTTATAAAATCAACACACATGCTTTTAAAATTGAAACTTGTTAATATATGCTTATATTGGCTACACTATTTCGCATCAGTACGAATGTTTTATGAAGTTTGCATTCAACAACGTCAGAAAAATGTAAATAACGAACCTGGTATGAACAAAAGCGTCGCTGTTGATTTTCATACGTTTCTACGGTCTCCATTTACCGTTCGTATATATA
>QKQZ01015177.1:0-10014 GCA_003595255.1 Solenopsis fugax
AATCCATTTTAATCCATGAAATGGAATTGAAATAAAGTGATTTTTATTTTTTTAATCTAAAAGAAGTTTTCATGGATTATCCAATCCATTTTAATCCATGACATAGGATTGAAATGACTTAATTGCTATCTTTTAATCCAAAATGTATTCAAATGAATTAAAATGGATTACAAATTTTTAATCCATTTTCGTTTACTGGGTAGAAAAATCTACTTTGAAGTCAGATTATAGATCAAATTATAAGAACTATTCGATTTCAGACTTCAACAATCTGAATGATTTTAAAACTTGTATCGACTTTTTCATTATCGTATGAAAATCATGAGTGTTTTCGGCTCTCGATCGGACATTGCAAAATCAATCGTCACCACTATGAAACTCTCGGTGCTACAGCACTGAAGTTCGTCAAGAACCAATCCCAGACCGATATTTGGATCCGGGTATCCGGGTAATGCGTTGTGTCCCCTCAGCCTCTTTACCTACACTATCGTGTTGAATGCGAAGAAAATGGACGTACATATCGACTGACAAACCCACGTACGCTAGAGGACGAGCAGCGAACTGCGACGCACGTGTACGTACGTGCCTGCGTGCGTGCACGTTATCCGGGTTGAAGGATTCCCACCTGCCCAGCGCTTCACGGTAAACGGTCAAAGACCCGAGAGCTGTCTCTTCCTGTGCTTCCTACGCGGGAGCGCGTTCGAGCCAAGTGTGCGACTGATGGCATATCACACGTACATTTGTTGTTGCGAAGGTCCTGTTCATCCTAAAACTTTTTTTTCAACGAGAATATATATATATATATTGTACCTAGATATTCGTAAATTGCAACTGTTTGTAATTTGCGAAAATGGCAATGAGCGATATTTCGAAGAGAGCGCGAAAGGGGGAAGAGCTGGGAAAATGGCGGAATAAATATAGAAAGTATGCGAGAAGTCTTGAATTCTAATGAACTATCGCAATTCAAGCAGGATTGAGAAATATAGAATGATGAATGGAAGCAAAGTTCAGTTCAGCAAATAATTTATTAATTTTAAATTATTCCTGCAAACTGATATTGCAAAATATACAATGAGAGAGTCAAATAAATTTGTTGCGAAGAAATTCAAATCCATAATCCGAATAATTTAAAGAGTCTATTTTTAATAATAAAAAATAGTTTAAAAACATTTTTTTAAACGAAGATAGTATGTCTTGAAAGGAATAAATACACATGTTTAAAATAGAAAAAGAAAAAATTTATTTTAATTTAAGAAAAAATCTTAATAAACCAGCAAACGGAAATGGATTCAAAATATGTAAAATGAATAAAAATGGATTCAAGAAAATCAAGAATTTCGATTCGTCAATGATCACATTTATTTCTATCGAATTTATTTCTTTCAAATTAAAGTTTAAGAATTTCTTGAAACTATTTTAATCCATACAGTGAGTTTGAAATTATGGGATATCTATTTTTTTCAATTCAAAAAAGTTACGCTATGCGGGCCATATAATCCATTTTAATCCATAAAATGGGATTGAAATGAAATAATTTTTATTTTTTTCAATCTAAAGAGTTTTCGCGAGTTATCCAATCCATTTTAATCCATGACATATTGTTAAATTTAACAATTAAAATTTGTTAATATATTCAAATAGCATAGGTGAGTTCATGATCCTTGAATTCAAAAACATTTTACTTTTTTATGATTCTTTGTAAATAGGCGTAATCTGTTTGAAATAAATTCAAAAAGAATCCTTTCTGATAGTTAAAAGAGAGTTCTATAGAAGTATATGTTTTTTTATAATTTTAAGGAGTTAAATTGAAGTTGCTTTGAATTAAAGTTCTTCTCAGAGTAATAGAATCAAGCGAACAGTTCACGGCATCGTCAACAGATAAACACGGTGAAATTGTACTTCTCGTAATTTTTTGTTGATAGAAATTAACGTACAATATTTACGATACATTATAACATAATATGGTTATAAAAATAGTATCAGACTTACCGACACCGATGCGCAACAGCGGACTGCATTAATCTGTAACACATAATAAAAAAAACCTAGTTAAAATAATTATTGTACCGCAAATCTCGGGCGCATATTTTTATTAGCAAATTATTTCTGTTTCTATACGGAACTTATTTGTATGTACATTATATTTGCATTATTAATATCGGAACATATGACAAACTATATAGTAGCATCCGCAATAATTAATATTGCAAAAACTGATTACGTTACATGCGTATTCTAATATATTTTAATACATATTTTATGTACATGCATGTATATTTTGATTTTCGAAATATTTCTTACGCATGAAATTACAAACAAGACTTTGTTCTAAATTCTAAAATTCTGACGCAAAACTCCACTTTTAGAGTTCGTCTAAAGTGAACTATGCAAACGACTCTAATTTACCGAAAATGAAATATAATTTAATGAGAATGAAATGGACCGCGCGTTTGTTCGTCGCTATTCCATCAATCAGAGAACAAATCTTTTTCATGGAAAACGCGGCGGCTCTTACGTGGACAGGAGATTTATTACGGCGGAATCGCTAGCCATCGGATGGAATCGCGATGATTTTTGCCGACTTACCAATAGTTAACAATTTTTTTTCTCAGTGCGAGTAACGTATAAATAATGTTACTCACCCCGAGGGCTGTTCCGCCGTTGCCCGATGCTCCACTTCCTCTCAGATCCGAGGTCAATACACAACACAAATAATGCGAACGAGAGATCAATTACGATCGCGCACTAATTATCACAGCAACTCGCGACACTTTAACGGAATGACTCCCTGCGAAGCGACATCATCACGGAGCGAAAGGGACACACGACCGCGCGACGATCCAGATCGATACTCCGTCGAAACATTTCATCGTCGTACACGAAAACTCAGAAATAACACGCGAGCTGGTGCGCGATGCATTGGCCGGACGGACCGCGCGGTTATTCGCGGGGTCATCTTAACCAACAACAACAACAACGCGCGCGTCTCCGCGAGCGATCTCGCTGTCTCGTCCGAACTCCGAACGTTTATCTCACTGCAGGTAGTGCAGGTTAGGTTACTCACAAAAACTCGAAACTCCGCTCGCGATGACGTCACACGAAGGGGTACATACATACGCGTATATGACCGGTACGAAGCTCGCCGTCGCCTTCATGCTCCTCGCCAAGGAGAATCGAGCGGGAAACGTCCGTTGCGAAGGAAACATGGCGGCCATTTTCATTCGCGTCCGTCGCTCGACACACGACGAAGAGTCAACACGGTGGCGTCTCAGCCGTCTCAGGACGATCGCTACCGTACATAACACTCTCATTTCACTACATATCACTGCATAAACGCTCGAATTCGTATCGTACGTACCGAGATACGCGGCCGGCGAGATCGGGTCCCCGATCCCCGCTCGTCGAAATGCGTTGCGTAGCCGCTGACCCATCGCGTCGACTACTGGCCCGTCGCTCGTCACCCGTCGGCAGCCGAAATACGCATGTCGCGGCAGATCCTCGTCGCACGATTATCACGCGTGTGTCGGAATCGAGCTTTCTGCGGATCTACCGCGATAAAACACCGACATGAAATCGATCCTCGATCCGCCGCGCGTCCGCCCGCCGCCTCCCACGATGCATCACTACTCGTGTAGCGCCGCAGCGCCCCCAAACGGTCCCCCGGAACGTCGCGAATAACCGATCGGTAACCTTTCAGAAAAAAGTTTCACGAAAAATATGTACACATTTAACATATTACCGTGCTCCTTGACAATGTGTATATTTTTTTCCTGGACTCTGCTGTTCGCTTCAAACTTTTTTTACTTATATACGATTGTATCGTTTAACTGCTCAATTATTTATCTATAGTGTTTATTCAGGAAACTGATTCTAAAATTCCAATTCTCATTCCTAACTGCTTTTCTACAAGAATTCTTTTATATTTTTTACAACTTTTTGATCACATTGAATCAAATAATACGATCGTATATAAGTAAAAAAAGTTCGAAGCGAACAGCAGAGTCCAGGAAAAAAATATACATATTGTCAAGGAGCACGGCAATGTGTACATTTTTTTCGTGGAAATTTTTCCTAGAGAGAGAGAGAGAGAGAGAAAGTTACCGGTCGGTTACTCGCGACGTTTCGGGTGACCGTTGGGGGGCGCCGCGCGCCGCGGCGCTATTCTAGTAGTGATGCATCGCGGGCGGCGGATCGCGGATCGTTTTCGTGTCGACTGTCGCGTTTGATAGCGATAGATCCGCAGGAAGCTCGATTTCGACACACGCGTGATAATCGTGCGACGAGGAACCGCCGCGCCGCGATATGCGTATTTCGGCTGCTGACGGGTGACGAGCGACGGGCCAGTATATAGTAGGCGCGACGGGTCAGCGGCTACGCAACGCATTTCGACATTCGACGAGCGGGAACCGGAGACCCGGCGAGCTGCGATCTCGCCGGGCATATCTCGGTACATACGTTACGAGTTTGAGTGTTTATGCAGTGATATGTAGTGAGATGAAAGTGTTATGTACGGTGACGATTGTTCTGAGATGCCACCGTGTTGACTCTTCGTCGTGTGTCGAGCGACGAACGCGAGTGAAAGTGGCCGCCATGTTCCCTTCGCAACGGACGTTTCCCGCTCGATTCTCTTTGGCGAGGAGCATGAAGGCGACGGCGAGCCTCTCTCGCGGCGAGCTTCGCTCCGGTTATACGCGTACCCCTTCGTGTGACGTCATCGCGAGCGGAGTTCCGAGTTTTTGTGAGTAACCTAACCTGCACTACCTACAGTGAGATAAACGTTCGGAGTTCGGACGAGACAGCGAGATCGCTTCATCGCTCGCGGAGACGCGTGCGTTGTTGTTGTTGTTGCGGGACGGCGTGTAGGTTAAGATAACCCCGCGAATAACCGCGAGGTCCGTCCGGCCAACGCATCGCGCACCAGCTCGCGTGTTATTTCTGAGTTTTCGTCTATGACGGTGAAATATCGATCTGGATCATTTGGATCGTCGCGCGGTCGTGTGTCCCTTTCGCTACGTGATGTCGTTTCGCCGAGAATCGTTCCGTCAACAAAGTGTCGCGAGTTGCTGTGATAATTAGCGCGCGATCGTAATTGACCTTTCGTTCGCAAGTTTTGTGTTGTGCATTAACGGGATTTGAGAGGAGACGGAGCTCGGGATGGGCATCGGACAACGGCGGAACTAACCCTGTGGGTAAGTAACATTATTTATACATTACCCGCACTGAGAAAAAAAATTGTTAACTGTTGGTAGCTCGGCAAAAATCATTGCGATTCCATCCGATGGCTAGCGATTCCGCCGTAATAAATCTGTCCACGTAAGAGCCGCCGCGTTTTCCATGAAAAAGATTTGTTCTGTGATTGATGGAATAGCGACGAACAAACGCGCGCGGTCCATTTCATTCTCATTAAATTATATTTCATTTTCGGTAAATTAGAGTTGTTTGCATAGTTCACTTTAGACGAACTCTAAAAGTGGAGTTTTGCGTCAGAATTATAGAATTTAGAACAAAGTCTTGTTTGTAATTTCATGCGTAAGAAATATTACGATAATCAAAATATACATGCATGTACGTAAAATATAATATATTAAAATATATTAGAATACGCATGTAACGTAATCAGTTTTTGCAATATTAATTACTGCGGATGCTACTATATAGTTTGTCATATGTTCCGATATTAATAATGCAAATATAATGTACATACAAATAAGTTCCGTATAGAAACAGAAATAATTTGCTAATAAAAATATGCGCCCGAGATTTGCGGTACAATAATTATTTTAACTAGGTTTTTTTTATTATGTGTTACAGATTAATGCAGTCCGGTGTCGGTAAGCCTGATACTATTTTTATAACCATATTATGTTATAATGTATCGTAAATATTGTACGTTCATTTCTATCAACAAAAAATTACGAGAAGTACAATTTCACCGTGTTCATCTGTTGACGATGCCGTGAACTGTTCGCTTGATTCTATTACTCTGAGAAGAACTTTAATTCAAAGTAATTTTAATTTAACTCCATAAAATTATAAAAAACATATACTTCTATAGAACCCTCTTTTAACTATCAGAAAGGATTTCTTTTTGAATTTATTTCAAACAGATTACGCCTATTTACAAAGAATCATAAAAAAATAAAATCTTTTTGAGCTCGTAAGGATCATGAGCTCACCTGTGCTACTTGAATATATTTTAATTGGTAAAGTGTCTATAAGACATTGATTCAAGGGACATTAGATTTGCTGCAATGTCTTATCAATATTGTATCAATATTTAGCAATGTTGCTATTTAGCAATATTCGCAGTCGTGCGATTCAATATTGCTGAGATGTTGAAACAATTAGTGTTCTGTATGGGTTATTTTGAATTCGAATAGGTTCATGTCCCTATTATATTATTTTTGGGTTCAAATGGATTAAAATATGAAATGAGCTTTTTATCGTCATTACTTTAAAATTCAATGGATTCAAGTCCTCTTATATTATTTTTTTGATCCAAATGATTTGAAATACGAAATCAATTCGTCATATTGAATTCATATTATTTGTGGATTCAAATGTATTCGAAAAATCTGAAGCGCGAATTTGAAAACATCAAAATGAATTAATCCATTTCAATTAATTTTCGTTTGCTTGGTCTCTTTTCGAAACATGAAATTTTTGAAAATATTAAGACCATCGAAAATTGCCTTTCCTTCCATACATATACAGCCCTGACAGGTGGAAGTCACGTGGCCATTGTGACAATCATGAGAGTGACCGAAGTCCTATTGCGGGTCACGCATGTGGAAGGGAGACATCGAGAGCGGCAGCGCCATCTCGATTGCACATTGCACGGCACCACAGACGGCACAGCAGTAGCGGCCAAACGGCAGGGCAGCAGTCGTAGCAATGGTGGCGATAGTGGGGGGTCGTCGCGCGCGCCACTCCATTCACCCACATTCATGCACATTCACCCGTCAGTCGCTAGCGTGATCGGATGTATCTCGTGACTCGCCGCGCCCGCGCTCGCGTAGTTGCGCTTCGTCGATTAGCGCAACGCGGTCGGAAAGAGAGAGATATACATACATGTACGGCGCGGGATATTTCCAGGGATTCAGTGATACGTGATTTAGCGGTCAGTGCGTTAGTGCATGGTGATCCGCGTGCAATGTGTCGCCTTCACTCGACCGGCTATTGAAAAGCTGTTCCGCAACCGCCGCTCCCGTTCGAGAGAAGGATCTACGCTCCGCGATCCACGGACGAGATGACGGTCGCTGGAAAGGTAAACCTGCCGGATCTGATCTATCAATTGCGAATCATCGCGAGACTCGCACGCTTCTGGCCAACATGTCGAGATCATTTAGATCAGCTGAATCACGAGACGCGTTCGTATGTTCAGACTTGATCATGTCCGAGATTTTTTTTTCTTTAAACAAAACTCCTTTTGATGGAAAAAAAACTTTTTTCATTGTTCATTGTTTTTAGAATAACATACTCCAAGTACTTTCAACCTTTTTTGATCGTTCGATACTTTATATTTGATATCGTTTACGAACATCATCGGTACTATTATAGAGATACTTCCTTTGTTGCTTATTAACATAATTATATCCCCACATCCGCTTTGAATTCGAAATCGCGCCACATTTTCGAAAACTACAAATACCGGATCAGAAATACGAGTTTCCGTGAGAATGCCCTGTTCCTTTACCTGTTAGACTACGCTTATTATTTGAATGTCCTCCTTTTTTATTACATAGTATATTACACATTCATATACATAATTAGTAATGACCCAGAAATATTACAAGGTAGTATTGTAAACGTATAATACAATGTAATATAATATAATACAAGTTATAGTATAATATAATATAATTATAAGAATAATAGAATGACAAAAAAGCACGCTACATTATTTACAAGCGCGTTCTGAATACACAAGCCAATATTCGATATTTCTGATATTTCACATTATTTTAACACATTTTAACAATTGTGTCGTATGTCTCTAAATTAATTTTTACGTAAAAAACTAAAAATTTTACTGTAAATATATTTTATTTGCTTTTATATTCGAACTTAATTTTGGAAACTCGCCCCCTTCAAGGAATAATTTCATTAGAGTGTGGGTAAAAATCTCATGATACTGCACTATATTTGTGTAGTTTCTTAATTATGAGAAGCAGAACCATCACGTCCATCTGGTGACGGTGGTATGTACTGCTGACGGATGAAGCATAAATACGTCTTTCGTTGCAAAAGTTAGTCCTTTATTTTGGATAGTTGTTTTTTAGATATATTTATTTTTTACTTTATTCAAAACTCAATTTCTTATTTTTTATTTTAACCCTCCTGTCAATGCATAAATTTTCATCGTTTCGGTTGCGTTTCATATAGGATACATTACATGCATTATATGAAAAAATAGCGGAAAAGGAGTGCACGGGGAAGGTATTAATGACCGCTTGTGTACACGCTATGCGGTTTTGTACACTTCGTAATAAACAGTAATGGTTTTTTCAACTTTGAATGTTCCTTCTTAAGCTATTTCTAAATGTAATCTATATACATTCACAAGCAGGTCGCCAAAGATTTTTATTTTGATGGTTTCATCAACAATGACAACGTTGAAAATGGTATTCAGGCATCGATAGAAGGGTTAAGTAAGTTTACCAGGGTTGAGTTAATGCTTTTTTAAACTAAATTAAATTAAAGTTAAAAGCTCAAAAAATTAATTTAGTTACGTTAAAAGTTGCGTTAAATTAAATTAAAAGTTAGTTTTGAAAAGTACTATATATTAAATTAGAATATCGTAATTTTTTAAAATTAGAATACTCTTGTATAATAAAACACTTGTATAATTACAATATAAATCATAAAAGAATTTAATATTTTATTTGCAGAGGAGAAGAGGATATTATGGCACGCATTTTCATTTTATTCAATATCTTTGTTTATAATCAATATTTTATATTGAAACTTGAATGATTATATTCGTCAAAGTGTTATTTAACTAATTCTAGACTCAAAGTAATTAAATATTAATTAGGACATGATTTATAGAAATGGGACGCACTACATAATCGGTGGAAGAAAAAAAGTGGTGTTAATATGGCTAGCTCAAAAATAACTTTTTAAAAATCGATTTAGTTTAAAAAAACAGTATTTGTGTTACAAAATTATATATTTTTTATTTTCCATCGTTTAGAATTTTTCTAATTTAGAATTTTTCTGCGTTCAGAGATTTTAGAGATATCATTAGAAATATTATTTTATCCCTGTTTAACATTAAACAACAAACAAAGTGAGATCTCTAATGTTTCTAAATACCGCCCTTTAAAGTAACAATCGATTTATTGAAGAATGAAAATTTCGATATGAAAACTTTGCTTAAAAAAATCATATTAACAAAATCCCATGTTATTGTTTAACTTTGCATAACTTGAAGTGTGTACAGCCGAATAAAAAATTAAATAAAAAAAAAACACTCGAGTGTACATACATTCGTGGATAATACGCTCAAATTTAAAAACAATGAAGTATATTGTATATAATTTAAGTGCTAAAATGTACCTTGAAAATGTTTAGAAGTGCTCAAAAGTAAAAATGCCTTATTACAATTGTTAGCTATTATGTATTGGCACATTAGCACCACTAAAAAACGGCGGGCTACTAATTGAATAATTCCATAAACTATTGTTACAATTTGTAACCTAATAACAGAGATATGGGGATAGCCATAATGTTCACAGCAAAGTTCACAGTAACCATAATACCCTCTTCTCCTCTAAATTATATAAAGTAAAACATTTTTAATATGGTAATATGAATTTTTTCTTTTATAATTTTTTCTTTTACATCGGTAAATTTTTAATTTAGGAAAAAATTTAATAAGTATCATATAAAAAGGTTAAATTGTGTATGTTTTAATAATAGCTATAGTTGAAATTAAAAATTAACTCATTTTATCTAACAAGGAAAGATCCCGAGGTGTCCCCCTCCGATCTTGACGAGCCTTTAATATGT
>QKQZ01015178.1:0-13747 GCA_003595255.1 Solenopsis fugax
TTTCTCTTGCGATAGTGGCGCCATTGGGCGGTGAGGCTAAGTACTTATCGGACCACCCTCGTAGATGGAGGAGAATCGCGAAGTTTAGACTGGGAAACGAGATGAGAAAAAATATTGAGAAAAGGAAGAAAGAAAAGAATGTAGGTTATGTGGGGGAGAGAGAGAAACCTGGGAATATGTTTGGGAAAGATATAGAAGTTGGGAGGAGGAGGAGGAGGAGGAGAGTTGGTAAATGGCATGCTTTAGGATTTTAGGAGAAGAGGGGAGGATGAAAAATGTATGAGAAGAGTAGAGAGAGAAAGGGAAAGGATGGAGAGAGGAAGAGAGGGGGAGAAGGAAGAGGAAGAGAGTGAATGTGAAGAGAGAGAATGAAAAGAGATGAGTAGATGGAAGCGGAAGTCGCAGCAGGGGGGGAGAGAGAGAAGGGTGGAAAAGATTGGGAGGGAGAAAGGAGTATGTGTATACGAGAGAATGCATGGGATGAATGGACAAGCGTGGAGGAAGGAAGGTTGCGAAACGTGCGTAACGTTGCGGTGCAGGGAGATGCGTTGCGTTGCGTTAAATAGCGATAGGATGCGTTGCGTTGCGAAGAGTGGAATTGCGTTGAGGTACATAACGTTACGTGGCGGTGCGAAGCGATGCGTCGGACAGGACTGCGGTGCGTTGCGTGCGTTAAGCAGGAGATGTAAAAGTGTATTATTTGTAAACCCTGAGGGGAGAGAATAAATATCTATCAATCAATGTTACGCTCATTCTTGGGCGCTGTCAATTATTACGGTCGGTTTATTCCGCAGATGCATTCTCTCAAACGACCCCTCGACCAACTCTTTAAACAAAATTCATCCTGGAACTGGACTCGTCAATGTCAAGAATCATTCAAGTAATTCAAACGATTTTGCAATCCAACCTTTTGCTTACACATTACAATACTAAGTACGAGATTATAGTTGCAGCCGACGCTTCAAACGATTGCCTTGGCGCCTGCATTTTACACAAATTTCCAGATCACACAGTTAAAGCCATTTGTCATGCTGCTCGTACTCTTACAGAAACCGAGAAACGGTGCAGCTAAATTGAAAAAGAAGAACTGACTTTAATTCTCGCTGTCACTAAGTTTCATAAAATGATTTTCGGTAGATGATTTATTCTACAAACAGATCTCAAACCGCTTCTCACTATTTTTGGTCTTAAAAAGGGCAACGCAGTTCATACAGCCAACCGACTTCAGCATTGGACTCTCCAACTTCTTGCATATGACTTTCAGAGTCAATACGTCAAAACATCTGATTTTGGTCATGCAGATATCTTATCCAGGTTAGTCAATCAGCAACACAAACCTGAAGAAACCATTATTGCTTCAATCCAATTGGAAAATGATATTACTGCCATCCTTCAAAATTCAATGCAGAACATTCCAATCACCTTCAAACATATTCAGGAAGCGACCAAAGCGGACCCTATCTTACAACAAATAATACAATATACATTATCCAGTTGGCTATCATCTGTGAACAACCATCAGCTCAAATCATTTCATCAGCGAGAAACTTTGTCAGTAACACAAGATTGTTTAATGCTGCAACGCTATCGCGTTGTCATTCCTACACGTTATCAAAATCGAATCCTTAAACAATTACACAATGGTCATCCAGGAATACAGTGCATGAAGGCCATTGCTCACTCATGTGTATATTGGCCTGGAATGGATCTTCAAATAGAAAACACTGTCAAAACATGCAATAATTGTGCTTTAACAGCGAGAACTCCAGTTAAAGTCCCTCTCGCAAGTTAGTCTACTCCAACAAAACCATGGAAAAGGCTTCACATAGATTACGCCATCAACGGAGAATACTATTTCCTACTGGTGGATTCTTACTTCAAATGGTCGGAAATCTATCCAACAACATCTATCACAGCTTCAAGAATTGTTGAAATTCTTGCGGATATTCTCGCTCGTTTTGGAATCCTAGATACCATTGTCACAGACACACACGCGCCCGCGCCCACCCACTCACCCACCCACTCACTCACTCACTCACTCGAATACACGGACATTCTAGAGAGACTCGTGCACTTCCGATATTCAAGCAGACTCGTGTAACACATATAATACAACAACGTTTATTCTATATAATTAAAATATACTTTCTTCTTGTATCAATTATCGTCTTCATTCATTTCACGAGATAAAAACACAACAAATGCAATATCTCAAACGCTGCTTGTCGACCGCCATCATGTCCATAATTGTTTCGTGATAAAGTCTTCTTCGCCAAAGCATACAGGATTTTGAAAACTTAGAGCTACACTTACAAATCGCAAAATGTTAAAAAACTATTTAAAACAGAATTATGATGTAAATGTACCGAATTTATTTGCACTCCTAATATTTTAAATGCCGAAATACAATTGACCTATCAAATGAATCTCTTGGCAATCTTTCCTGTTGAAATTCGTGTATTATTTTGCACACTAAATTACGCACAATGTCATCATCTATGCCAGTAAGTCGGCCAAAGTATGGCTGGTTGTCAAAATAGAAATCATCAAGTCTAAATTTAGCAAACTATTTCTTTATAGGCTGAATTGCTGGTGCATGATCCTGATAGACATTTTGAATGTTTTACGATAGTTCCAACTGTTATACCTTTCAGAAACTCATAAAGCATAACATGCCGTAAAAAGCAACTTTTCTTCGCTTTTCAACACGAAGAGCCTCTGTGATTGACAAAGTCTTATTAACCTTATATTTAATTTCTTCGTTTATTTTCAAAAATTTTTTTCACAATGTAAATTTAATCAAAACATCCAAGTGTAATCAATAAAAATATATATAAATTGAATAAATGGGAAAAAAATCGCTTTATTAACGCATATGCGGAACTTTCTCGACCGATGGTTGAGAAACAAATGTCGATTCTTTTCTTTTGTTATGGCTCTTCGCCAATCTTATTTATTTTTCATTGTTTGGGTCCCAATAACTGCTATCACGTTTACTGCACGTGATCAGTTCTTTTTTTTTTCAAGAACGTACGATTACATTTGCTCGAGAAAATTTTACATTCTTTCTATTACAAAAGTCTTTCGCTCAAATGACCATTAAATATGTCACTTTTCTATAAATGTGCAATACGTACAGTCGCCAGCATTATATGTAGTTGTGACACTTTTTCTTCGATGAATTTTAGAACACAACCTTGCTCATCGAGCGGCGAACATAATTGGTTGGCTCCACAGGTAAGAACCAATTATGTTCAATCACTCGGAGAGCAGGCTACATTCCGAAAACCATCGACGAAAAAGTGTCGCAACTATAATGCTGGCGACTGTACACATAATAATCAATGGTGCTATCATACAACTCTCCTAATAACACCTATTGGAATCAGGCACAAACTCTCCAGTATTTCATTCTTCACCTGTCATTAATATTATGTAACGATTCCTACATCGCTCCCTCTGCTTAACAGCGTAACAGGCACCTAAGCGCCTATAAATCGGCATACGCGAAGCGTTCAAGATACCGCGCTACAATTATACGAGTTCCATATCATATTTTATTTTATAATTCACTGTTAATTTAGTTCAATAAATCAATCTTAGTAAACTATCACTCTCAGTCTAATTTCCGCGACCCTTCTTTGAGCCCTGGCGATACGGACGAGCTGATCCGCGTTCGAAAAACACGAGTCATTATAATTATAAAAAAAGATAAATGTAAAACGTTATAAGATAAATAGATAATAAATATAAAATTTCTACAAGAGAGAACCAAGAAAATTTATTATCTTTTTTAGCTCAAAATATTAATTAAAGCTTGCAACTGTTTATTTTTATACCTATTATATATCCGGAAAAAGTTACATTTATATAATGAATTTAAAAATAAGCTTTTATTTTCTGAAAATGTAATTTTTTATACTTGGCAGGAAATCTTTTAATTAATATCTACACGATACAAACGCAGAAGAGAATAATTTTTAAATATAAACGATATAAAACTTAAGAAATACCTTGATAACACCTGTAAGTGTTATATCATCGCCAGGCATACAAATATTAACTAAATCATCAAGAAGTTCCACATCAAGCACTTTAGGTACACTACCTTTATTCTCCTGAAAAATAACATTGTTATATATTAATATAAACAAAATCCTAATATGACAGAAAAATATATCAACACATTTAAGTAAACAAGATTGGCTATACCGACCGAAAGCAAATCTTAGTGCTCAATAATTTTCTAGATAAATTTATAAACATTTACAAGATTCTTCAAACTGCGCGCCGCATTTAAAACACAGCTTTTAAGAAGAATCCTGAAATGTAATATCACGAAAACTAAATTGCTAATTAATTTAATAATTTTGATGCTTACATGCATCTCCCCTTATTCCGAAAACTGTAAAAAAATTTATTGCGAAAAATATTACCTCGGCCATATTTTTCGCAATAAATTTTTTTACAGTTTTCGAAATAAGGGGAGATGCATGTAAGCATCAAAATTATTAAATTGATTAGCAATTTAGTTTTCGTGATATTACATTTCAGGATTCTTCTTAAAAGCTGTGTTTTAAGTCCAGCAGTGCAACGCACAGTTTGGGGAATCTTATAAATGTTTGTAAATTCACCTAAAAAATTATTGAGCTTAAGATCTTACTCAAGATCTGCTTTCAATTACTATAGTCATTCTCGTTTATTTGAATCATATATTAATGTTACATATAATTTTATATCAAAGATTGGATATTTCGTTAATGGTACATACAATGTACATACTTGAAACACATTATCTGTCCAGAGAGAAAATTGAGAGTGGACATGCCATGTTTTAGGTACTTTTAGTGTCCCTAGAAGTAGAGACATCTGGGGGTTCCACGTGATTGGATGCACATGACTGTTCGCGCAAAATGGCAGCATCAATACGGAACCTTGTTTATTCCTCTTTAGCCAATGCAACAGCACGTTGCGTACACCACGTGCGACGGATACAGTGTACACAACGATAAACGTGCACACACACATAAAACTCACATACATACACCGACATATTCATCGCCGGCATTTTGAGTAGAGATGTCCAGACTCTCTACTTCTAGGAACTCTAGGTGTTTTCGTCCGCTAGCGCCTCTATGTGCACAAAACGTGCACATTGAACTACGTAATCAATCTCCATGATCCTATCGGTTAAATGTACGATTTTTTTGTTCTCATCCCTATGAGCTATCCACGAGTTTGCAGTTCTGTTCCGTGTTATGTCCATGATTTCGTGGTAATGTCCACAATTTTGTAGTTCTCTTCCACGCTATGTTCATGAACTTTTTGATTCTCTTCCGTGCTAAATGGAAGAGTGAGAGATGAGTTAGTTAGGTAAAGACGGACAATCAATGTTTGTCTGTCCTTTATCTCATCACTGGCTAGAGAGAAAAATATTCGCGGTTGTAAACACGAGCGGATGTTATAGCTATGATACACTTCCCTTTCTCCCGTCATATTTTCACGCACTGTGTTACTCACACAATTCAGAAAAAGGATTTCGGATGATTTCTGGCAAAGATGTAAAAAAGCTAGAAAGGCTATTCTTTATAAATGTTATATTGTACAATAATGAATAATAATAATGAAATAAATATTAATAAAATAAGTATGCCTGAGTTATTTTCCCTTATAAGCGGATTGAAAATTAGCTAATTTCAATACAATTACTTCTCATTGTCAGTAATATTTATAAAACATCATGCAAACCAGAATTTGCAAAAGAAATTAATAAAATTTTAAGCAATGATGCAATATAAGATATCAGAACGTTGATCGATAGTAATTTCAAATAGCTTACAAGGAGACACTATGACGTTTTCTTCACGGATTTTAATAAAATTCTTCGTGGATAAAACTTGATATGTACCTTTACTGAGTAAAGTGAGAAGTTCACTTTTCTCAAATATTTTCGAAAAAAAAATTAAAATTAAATGAAGAATGCTTTATGAAACACTTTATCGAAGATCTCGTAGCTCGGCAGTCAGCGTGCCTGACTCGTATTTGCTATACTCTATTCATCGAGAGAAACTGAAATGCTCGGACGAAAACGTCCGCTCCACGCAGACATCGCCTACAGTGGCCTATAGAACAGCTGCAAAGTTCTCTTCTCCTCTGCTTGCACAGGCCCGTACAGGCTCGTAGAGTTCACCTCACAGCGTTTTCCCCACTATGCTGTCCATATGCGCAGATAGACTCAGTTTTTTTCAATGAATAGAATATAGAATATAGTTAGTTTTGAGCATCGATAAGTAGTTTTTTTTTCAAATATAAAATATAGGAAAGAGTGGGATAAATCCAACCTATTTGCAGTTTTTGTTCTCTATAAGGCGCAAATAAAATTCGATCGTAAAACCGAAGGTACCGTTGGAAAGATAATTTAATTCCCTTCATTTCTGCTTGAAATCATTTTGATGTATCTCACCTGTGTTGAATTATAATGGAAAATGTAAAAACGCTTTTTTCAATCCGATTTGGAACCAGTGATTCCAAATCGGACCACCCCAGTCAAAATCGGACACTTCTATTTTTATTGACTTTTAGACAGAATTTTAAAAGATTTAAATGTATTTTTTTTTAGTATTGAATAAAAACGAACAATTTGACAGTCAAAAATAAAAATTTTACTAAAAAGAAAAAAATTAGTGACAGTTTATATAATTAGACATTTTCTGGTCATGTTATGATATCGTTATTATATAATTAGAGTTGAAATCAATAAAATTCAATTATTCCGCGTCTAATGACTCATAATATTTTACTAAATTAACATTTCTAGGGCCAGATTTGGTCGGCTCATCACCAATGCTACGATCAGATAGCAATTCCGATGTAAAAAGTCCAATTTGAACACGAATCCTTTCAAACTTTAGAACAAATTTTACAATAAACCGCAAAAGTGATCACAAAACGATTAATATTTTTGAATTCTATATTCTTTAATTATCTTAAATCAATTACCCTTTAAAATTTTAATACCTTTTAATAATGATTTACAAGGATTTTTTTTTAATTTTCGCACGATAGCTGAAAATACATATTCGTGTCTATTCTATATGAATGTTACGACAGAGAACTGTCAAACTGCTGTCACATGTTCGGTATCTTATAAGGACTTTATATTATAAGTGGCACACAAATCTATTTAACTGTGTAACGAACCGCCCTCGCAGCCACCACCGGGACCGATCACCGTCCGTGCTGTCCGGCCGAAGACCCACCGGACAGCGAAACCGGCGCTTCGCGTCAATAAAGCATTTTGATCGTGCGCGTATACGCGTGTAGGAACGCATCTGCGCGGCGATTATCTCCCTGCGCACGCGCACGCGCCAGCACGCGGTGCCAGCGTGCTTCGCTCAGAACGACTGATCTCGAGCGACGGGGAAACTGGGCTCCGAATCATTCCGAACGCCCTCCGGACTTTCCCGACGTCTCAAGATTCGGGTACAAAAAAGCCGAGATTCCGAGACGCTGGGCTCTCTTCACCGCCGACTTCTCGGATAAGCACTCCACTGACCAGTCGTCCGAAGAAGCCTCCGAAGGCAGTCCCCGGGGTGAAGCGTACTTCGCCTCTGTCGAGTAGAGACCCTCTAATAAGAGTCGCGACACGAATTGACTTTTGTAAGCAGGGTAGTAGTTTTAACAAAATCCATGACAGAGAAGGAAATGTATCTCTCTGTCTAATATACACATCTCTAACCTAAACCTAACCTAGGTTGACGGAGTCGAAACACGTGTATACACGCTTACAGCGTCCAATTCTTTTCTCTGCGAGATAAACATTATTTCGTAATATAAAAAATCTATTTGTTAATCTTTACAATATTTAGTTTTAATTATGTTGTTAATATTTAGAAGGAACACGTATATAGGTATTCAAATATAGGCGGGAAATGTTAAAATATGTCGGACCAATCAAAAGTGGCCCCCTCGTGTCATGACTCTTATTATTAGAGGGTCTCTACTGTCGAGCGTTCTCGACGGTCGCCGCCCGATAACCGTCTTTCGCGCCGACGAAGAGCTTAAGCGTGCTTGGGCCCTATCAAGCATTCTTAGCCGCCGGCTTCCCGAATCTCATATCCGATCTAATTGCACCGACTGACACAAACGGGGTGAAGTGTCTTCGCCTCCGCTAAGTGTTCTTGGCCAGTGCATCCCATATCATTAACAATTCGTGTACGAATACGTAGATGTCACGTTACCGATTAAAGGCCCGCGCGCTATTGTGCCACGTCGCTTCCTCGTCTGCGCGCCCGCCAGCCATGGAACGCGCCGCTCCAGCCAAGTGAAAACCTATACATAAAAACCACTCGCGACACACGTGTGCCGCCCGAAATAGAACGATCAGCTGATCGTAACGGCAGTAAATCACGCTCGCGTATTTTATTATCCCAGCGCCGCTGGAAAGCACACGCGAAAAGCCGTCCTGTCGAGACACGGTTATCCCGAATCCACGGCGACACGCTTATATAACTCGCCCATTCGACAGTAATTACGCGCCTATCGGCGTACCAACCGATACCGGTAAATTCTATCGCGATACCCGTAAATTTGCCGATTCCGCTCCGTCATTTACTACGTTAGATTATAGGTAAAATTATAGCGTCGTTTCAGAATCTCTGTTATATTCTTTGTTGTCATATTACTTGCTGTAAATAGTTATCTTAGCGTTAAATAAATCTAAAGTTATCTTTCTATCACAAAACATATCTAATTCTCTCGGACCCAATCGTGCCCTGAAATCCCAACGAGCTACGCTCGAAAAGCAGGGTCGTTAAAATTGTATTCAAATAAATTAAAAAGATCTTATTTGGAACACGGTCCGATTTAACCCAGTCTCCCCTATAATTCTTACATAAAATAATTGTAATAATAATAAATCAAACGGGTTTAAGTTATACATTTGCTCTATTTTCCACTAAAAAAAAACTTATTTTCTTTTCGTACTCACTGCCTTGAATATTTATTTTCTGAATTGCTATTTATTTAAAATAAAATTAAAACATGAGACTAGAAGGCCTATATCAATCACAGCGGTTCTTGGTGCTAAATAATAATTTTTACAATTTCCAACTCAAACTCCGCGCCGCATATTCGTTGGACTTGACACATAGTCATAAAGCTGGAATTGTAATATTAATGCTATAAAAAGCATATATAATATCCCCCCTTCCCGAAAAAACTGTAAATTATTTTATTGTGAAAAAATAACACCTCAGGCAGAGTTCGAACCTGGATCTTTTGAATTCCGTGCAGGCATCTTACCACTTCGATTACTGAGGCATGTGATGATATTTTCTCGCAATAACTATTATAAGTTAAATAAACGTCCTTTTTCAGGCGACGTATATTAAACAATAATACGTTATATCGGACTGACGGAATTAAAACATAAGACTAGAAGGTCAATCACAGCGGTTCTTGGTGCTGAATAATAATTTTTAATATTTTCAATTTCTAACTGCGCGCCGCATATTCGTCGGACTTGAAACACAGTCGTAAAGCCGGAATAGTAATATTAATGCTATAAGAAGCATATATAATATCCTCCCTTCCCGGAAAAACTGTAAATTACTTTATTGCGAAAAAATAACACCTTAGCCAAAAAATACAATTATTCAAAACTTTTTACGTTAGAAAATATAAAAATATTATGAATAACTTGACTTTAAACAATTATTCATAAAAATTGAAATAAGAAAAGCCTTCTACGGTCGTAGCTAGATCTTCGTGCTATGTTTGTTTGTGTGATTTTATAAATCAATCATAGCCGTAGAAGGCTTTTCTTATTTCAATTTGTATGTACTACATTAATCGGTCGAATATCTCCAATTATTCATAAGTTTTACATTTCCACATATAAAAATATTTAATTTAATTTTATATATGTACAGCAATTTTTCATAAATGATTTTTCAAAATAAACAGTAAAATAAATAGGCAGAATGTCTACATCCGTGTGATTTATTATTATTAATATGTTTTATATTATACAAAATTGCATGTTCTAATTAGAAAAAAAATGTATTCATCGATAGTCGCACTAGTGATCTCGCGAGAACGAATCAGGCACGCCAAGTCAATCTTCGATAAAATGTTTCGCTATTACTTATGAGCCTCTTTGAAATTTTTTAACTTTTATAAGATTCTTTTTCATATCAGGTAATACAATGTTATTATACATTGAATAATATAATAGAAAAAAGTAATTAAGTTATAACGTACAGCATCGATTTCAACGAAAAATTTTCAGAAAGATTTCAACCTTTCAACACTTTTGAAAGGATTCTGCAAAATATCATGTGAAATGTCACACAACAAAAACGTTTCTAAAATCTATCACATGTAGTAAATATTCAAATTGAGTTTTTCAAAATTTGCCTTGTTTCTTTCGTCAACTAGACAAGTAAAAAATATTTTAAGTCCGCGCGTGTGCTACATTTATGTATTACCAAAAAATCATGCACATAACCGACGGAATCATGGATATTGATTACGTAATTCAATGTGCATGTATTGTGCACATATAGGCGCTAGCGGACAGAAACACTTAAGATGCGGCATGTCCACTCTCAGTTTTCTCTCTGATTTGTCTTTAATCACTAAACAATATTTATTAATCCTTCACAGACTAACCTGTTGATCACAGATAACTTTTCAATTTTTAATTATTTGATTTGGTAAGCAGAAGAGATCGACTCCATTTGCCGATAGCAATTGTTTTTCAACTAGAATACACTGATGTTACACTGCATGATGTTATACTGTATTCCGCTATGTAAGGTTTTTATTGGAACACAGTTATAAATCTAGACTTAATTTCTGATATACTAACGACTGAATAATAATCTTTTTTCTCTACACAACTCTTATAATTATGTTCATATAAATAAACATAGTTATTGCGTGTTAAACATAAAATATTTTAGAAAGTTGATGACACTGACATATTTTACACATTTGTACTTAGCTTTTTACAGTGTCGAACAGTGTAACACTGTGTCACAGATGGAACACTTTGTGTTGGACACAGAATTACACTGTGTCATCTATGCACCTTGTTGGCAACTAAGTGAGAGCTTATCTATCAAGTGACGTATTCTGTCAGACGTATTTCGTACAGGGACAGGTAAAAGTCGAGCATGAGTAACTAAGAATCCAAATCGAGCGAAATTGTTTTCTTTTTTTGTCAAAGTAATTGGATCATGTATTTTCTATTTATAGCCTTTATTCTGTAATGTACATAAAAAAATAATTTTTATAATAGGTGTAAAAATTCAAAACAAACCTATATTCAAATAGGAGTGTTCTGCAGAAGAAACAATATATATTTTACGCAAGTGATCGCAAGATATATTTTATGACAAACTTTCTGACAACAAAACTGATGGAGATCGAAAAGCAAGATGATGAGGATGATGCCGACGGAAGTTCAACTCATATACAAGCTTGACATAATTAGACTTCAGACTTTGTACTATGCCACTACTAGATTTTTTATTTCATTTTTATACTTGGATTTATAGTCGTATCGCTCCACTGTATTTTTTTTTAGGGGGCGGATACCAATACAAAAAAGAAAAAGCAAGCTTAACATAACCTCACAAAACACAATAGTCTTCGAAGCATTAGACATTGTATTCTTTTTGTACTTCAAGAATTAAAGAAATTCGTATCTAAGAAAAATGCCAAAGCAGCAAAATTATTTATTTTACTTTGGGCGAAGGTGCAATGATACATAAGACAAAAAATGATATCAGAATTTAGAGTAGTAATTTCGATCTGAGAAGTAAATGTCCCTGAATCCCAATCAACCAAAACAATTTTAAGACAAAAAATTTGAGCAGTTATTAAGTGAAATTCCGTTCAAACTCAAGAGTAAAGTTTAAAAATTGTTTAAAAACAGATATAGGCCGAAACTCTGGACAAAATCTATAGAAAGCTTTAAAATTGCAGAACTATCAGAAAATGCCAAAAAGCCGATTAAAAATCGCAATAAGATGATACATCTCTTGTGATAAGGTGCCAGCACATGGATTTAAGGCGATGCTGGACTGACGATGGAACTCATTCGACGTCGGTACTGCAGATCACTACAGATTTTTCTTCGGACGGATATTCAAGCGATACGTGGTCGCACGCGGGGCAAAGAGTAAGGGGAATAGGCTAGCTCTTTGTCAAACGCATTCATCTGTCCTTGTTCTTCGACTTTAGCGCCATCTAATGTAAGATCTCTCGACTGCTATGAATCCAATTTTTGCTCTTCGCACCAATTCCGCGTGCAAATTACATAAACAATTTTTAAATAATCCTTTCTCTCACACTAGAACTTCTAGGATCATTCTGCAAACGCCGTATTGTTCTTTCATTTAATTCATTCGCCGGAAACTACTTATTTCATACATACAAAGTCTAAAACTTTTATATGGGGCACATGTTGTCACGAATCGGCTGCAGAAGCCGATAATTAAACTATAATTTTTTAATTAACTTTCGTTTTTCGTATTAAATAGTTTGCGGTGAATATTTTTGTCACTACTTTAATTGTTGAGAAGGATTTTGAGATCTATAAAGCTAATTAAGAGAACTATTTAAGATTAATCGGACTATTTAAGATTAATCGCGTATAGAGATCGGTCCAGCATCGCCTTAAAAACTGATTAAAACATAGGTCAGAATTCTTACTATGAGTGGATCCTTATCACATCGACATCAACTGCAAAACCGAATATCTATGCCAAAAAAATCTTACTATGTATTGGAGGATATGAAGGAAATAGTATAGTACGAATGGATATGAGGAAGTAATATAGTACACTGGTCAAACTATCAATTCAGAACCAGCAGCAACTCATTCGTTTGAATGATGAACTTCAAAGAAAAAGATCATTTACTGAACATGAACCAAGGCTAGTCATTTTGCAGCATAACAACGTTCGACTACATGTTGCAAAAGACAAAGGACATCATTTATTGAGGTGAGAAATTCTCTCTTATACGGCTTATTTACCCGACCTACCAGGTAATCACCTGGTCCGATCGCTCCAACATCATTTTATTGATACGCATTTTAAAACATTAGAAGAAGCAGATAAAAACTTCGATGACTTCAATGCATTAAAACGCATGGGATAAATCATCGAAAGTAATGACGAATATTTTGAAGATTGAAAGGTATATGATTTTCCTATAAATAAACAAATTTATTTTAAAAAGGCATCAAATTAATGTCAACACCTAATACACCCATATAGCACAGATCTTCTAGGCCCAAAGGACGTCCGTACGTCCTAACGATGTCCTTGGGACATTCTTTGGATAAAGTGTGTTGTTAAAGCATAAACAGCCTTAAAACACTGAAATCGACCATGCGTAAAATCTTACATCTTAAAGGAGATATACCCACACATTTGATAAATTTAAAAAAACGATGTATTTTTTGATATTGGAAAAGCGATAAAAAATTTTTTTATTACTGTTTTATGTCAAAAAATAGTTTGTGACAAGCAAATACATCTCACTTGTAAGACAAAACACAGCAATAAAGTTTTTTTATAAATATGTATTATAAATATTTTTTTCAACCTACTTTAAATAATCTATTGTACCTTTTAGTGCAACAAAAAAAATCTTTGAGATTCGTTCCGCCTTAACCCTTAAACACACCGATTTTGTAAAATACGGAAACACATTTGCGGGTCTGAGAGAC
>QKQZ01015187.1:0-26704 GCA_003595255.1 Solenopsis fugax
ATGCATTTTTTATTTTATATATATATATATATATATATATATATATAAACACGTTCTCACATAAAAAGGATGAACCATTTCTTTGAAAAAAATTCTTTTTTTTCGAAGCAAATAAAGTTGAAATTATAAAACATAAAAATTTTTTAAAATAAAAGTTGAATGGTTTTAAGAGTATTTCAGAATAACGATAAAACAATTTTTAAAATAAACAAAAAAAATTTCTAAATAAAAATTTTAAAAATTTGATTTTAAAATTATTATAAAGCACTCTTGAAACCATTCAATTTTTATTTAAAACATTTTTTTTATCTTTTAAAATTATGTTTCATTCTCTTAACGTGCGAAAATGCATTTATAAAAAAATATTTTTTTGTATATAGCATATTTTAAAATGCTTTGGATGTGTTAAAATAAAAATAAAAATAAGACACGTAGATATATATTTATTTATATTTAAAATATCCAAAGCATATTAAAATTGTAAAGGAATACTCAATTGTGTTCCCTTGTAAGTAATATTAAATAACGATATTTAAAACATTATAAAATTATTATTTATTTTATTTTATTTTGTCAGAACGTAATTCCTGTCATAATATCGCAGATAACGCCGCACGGTAAAACACTCGTGAGTATTTTATTTTCCGACTTCCATCGTTCCTCTTTCACGGGCTCAATTATCGACATTCCACCGCGCCACCGGAAACGAATAGGTCACCGGTAACCCTTTTTCCCTTCTCTTCCTCCCTACATGACTCGCAATATCGAACAATGATATTTTGCACAATGTCGCCGGCTGAGCGGATCGCCTGCATTCGTTCGTTCCGTCGCATTGATGCGGAAACGCGACAGCGGATCATCCGGTCCACTGTAAACGAGACGCCCGGAAGTTTCATCCGTTATTAAACAATTTCGTTGTATCTATCGGACCGCGGGACTCGCTGTTCCGCCAAAAACCCTACCTCGCCCTATGCCAAACGATCGTAAGTGAGTTATAACTTCGAACCTCGAAACTATCCTGCCTGACTACGTCACTTCCCAATTAATTAAACCTTCAATTAGGTGTTGGAATTTTCAGCTAAAGTGCTCGCCGTTACACATAAAGTAGTAACTTCTACATCTAAAAGTGGATTATTTGTCCAAAGACAGTTCTAATTTAACAAGCACTGAGAGAGAGAAAGAAACAGCGAGAAAGCGAAATTATTTTCTTTAATGTATTACTTCTACACTGTTAAAAATGGCATCAAATTTAATGTATTTTTAAGTTACACATTAATGTACATTAAATTTAATGTATCAATAACTGACAATCATGTGGATGAAATTAGTGCACTTTTGACAACATTAAATTTACATTAAATGTACATTAAATGTTTTTTAATGTATTTGTTTGAATTTTGCTTCCGTTACATTACATTAAATTCTGCTGCCGATTTTTAACAGTGTAATAGATAAATCATTAAATATATGTTAGAGATACCCAAAGGTATTAGGTTAAAGGTATTAGAGAAAATAATGGAAGTTGCTACACAAAATGTTAGTACACAGGCCACGTACAACTTCATTTTTATCGTTGATCGTGCTCCAGCTATCGTCTTTAGTTCTATTACATTAGACGTGATCGTATCAATTTATATAAATGGAATGCTTCAAGCGAACGTAGGGACACGGGCGGCTATCTATGCCCGGCCGTATTGCGTATTACTATTCCGTCGACCGCGCCGGACGTCCGGTGTCGGCACAGGAAAACGCGTCTCGTCGATCGGGAAAGGTAGCCCGGCGTGATCATGCACGCAGGTACAGACAGGCATATACGGGGTGTTTGATAACCGATAATAAAAATTAATGAAGAACTTCGATCTACGGTGGCGTCGACGAGGAGGAACAGTCTGTTTGCACGATCAATTAAAAGTTCCCATTCTTGCGCTATCTACGAGATCACCTGTCAGACATCTGCGCGCCGTTATATTTCATTCGCTCAACTGACCAAATAAATATATACACGTTAAGTTACACCCTGTATGCGAGGCGTGCCGCCGCGCGAGTCCGCTCGCTTCCGCTTCGCGTTCATTCATTCTTTCGCCTTCACCTACGCGCCTCTCACCGCCGAGCATTTCCTCCGTTCGTGGAATGAATCATCGAAGCCTCGCATCTCGGCTGAACGCCGCGCCATACGACAATCTCACAAAATTGCCGATACGACCGAAATTGATGGTTCGCTAATGAAACGTGCTGCGGTGGTACTTCGGCCACCCGCGAAACTCAATGACTTACGCAATATGCTGTCGTTAGATTTCCAGATAAGATTAATTGTACACCACAGGAAATATTTCACGCAATTGGCAAGATTTATTGCGATACTAAAAGCGCGTAATCCCCGTGTATCTAAATAGATATTTATATTTATCGCACGCAGCAATTATTATAGCTGTTACGCCGCGCCATAAATTCATACTCCCATGGTATTTATAGACAATTATTTATAATATAATGGTTAGAGGAAATCGTTGATTGAAAAACGTAAGTAAACAAGCTTGCTTATTTATATTCGCGACTGGACTCGTCGATCCGATATGAAACTGCGTCGCGTCGCGAAATCCGTTTCATCATTCGACCGGTCCGGAATTAGCAGCCCGCGTATGGCTGATTTCCGGTTACAAATCTCTCTGAATCCACGATTAAATCGCCGTGCCGATTGGCGTGCCGGTCGCGGAGGGACCGGCGCGGCGCGGCGTCCCTCTTTCGCTCACGTATCGCGTTAACAAGCCGTCGTACAATAGCTATTATTGTTCGGCCGGTAGGTAGGTACGTAGGTACTAGGTAGGCGGAGGTAATAGAACGTGAAAACACGTGCGTGTATGTATGTGTGTGAGTGTGTGTGTGTGTGTGAGGGGCACCTAACCCCAGCTCTTGCCTACGTGGCCTGCCTGCGCACCTCCTGCGAGTGCGAAAGCACACGTATCCGACATTGGCGGCGACCGCGAACTTTCTCACGGGGACCTGCCGACCGCGATAATGGCCGGCGTTACGCATAATAATGCCGACGTGATTGCCCCTCGTAGCCGATTTCATCGGACGCCGCACACAAGCCGATGTTGACCCGCGCTTCAACGGCTTCATACATCCCACGTCCGCGAACAAATATTTGCGGGCCCAATTTCGTGAGCTACGAATGTTCTTTATCGTAATTATGTAAGATCGTGCATGTATTTTATTTTCGAGAAAGCAGAACTTGAGGTAAAATTGAAATATCACTTTTTAAAGTGTTCCGTGTTGTATTATGACACTCTATAACGAGTCACATTCTCTGCTTCATAAATTTACAAACAATTATTTACATTTTATGAATTATAGAAGAAAAAACTTGGACAATATCTCTAAAGGCCAAAACTATTTAAAATATTTTGTGTATACTTAATATTATGAATCTAATTAATATTAATGAAGGGAAGAGTTCTAGGTTCAAATCTTGATTGCGGTGATATTTCCAGTAATAAGTTCGTCACAGTCTTTCGAGATTCTTGTAGCATTATTATTAAAGACAATCAAATTAAATTGAGATATTATTTCTACACAGAGAGAAAAAGTTGTAGTGGTGGCAACTATAAAGACACAACCATACAAATTTTGTTAATATAATTATAATATATAGTTAAGTGAACTATATTATAGTTATTGCAATTAAATTAATGGTTAAGAGAATTAATAAAAAATAGTTGTAGTATACTATATAATAAAGTAATTACCAATATTTTGTATTAGTTTTCTTAACCATAAACTTAGTTGCAATAACTATAATATAGTTCACTTAACTATATATTATAATTATATTAACAAAATTTGTATGGTTGTCTCCTTATAGTTGCCACCACTACAACTTTTTCTCTCTGTGTAGAAATAATATCTCAATTTAATTTGATTGTCNGCTTCAGTTTACGATTACGATTTAAATCCGGCAGCCATTTTCGACACACAATTTATAGACCTGAAAAATGTATTTAATAATTGATATGAAAATATTATTAAGCATCAAGAAGCATTTCGCTTTGACCGGAAAAAAATGGCATTTCTTATTTTTTTGTATGAATCTAGTTATTGAAAGAATGCGAAATCTTGCACAGACTCTGTAATAAATATTGATATTTCAAAAGATGTGCTGGTTCAGCATAAAATAAAAATTCCGATGAACCGCAATGGAATTCGCGTTTTATCCAAGAAATGTAAGTCAATATAAACCAATTTTTCTGCGATATTCGCCGCCTATGCGTACACATATGGTGAAACATACAGCTATCCAAAACGGGCAGCCCTCCGGGTTACCTTGTCGTCATCGACTCCTTATCGGTATCCACGGAGTGCGAACGGAAAAATTCCGGTCACGAATCTTCTTAAGGTTGGGAGGAGTTACTCTCACCGCGAAAGATCGCGCCTCCGCTCGACCGTTCCTCCCATTCTTAAAATGAAATTGCACGATTACCTTTCGTTTCACGCTTTCTGCACCCTTATGCGACGCATACCTTTCCACGCCATGCGTTATTCGTTAGAATCCTCTGCTGCTTCAACAACAAAACAGAGTTGATTCTCTGACGACGCATCGTACGTGATGCATCAAAACTTTTTTAGATTCTAACCATAGATAGCGTGCAATTTTATAAAATTGGGACCGATAGTGTGAATAACACAATTGAATAAAGAAGAACGCCATTTTTCAATCGAGACAGTATCTAATAATTTGTGTGAATTTTTACAAGTTCCAATTCATATAAACTGCATGTCAAGTTTATATGAATTGATTATATGATTATGTTTACATGATTATGTCGGTCTCGAAATACGATTCTAAAGCTGTACGTAATATTACAAATTAAATTGAACAATTTAATAATACTTGAATACCGACAAGCACCTTGAAACACTGTAAAGAATTTATTGCGAAAAAATATCATCGCAGTCGGGATTCGAAACTCCCTACATTCCGAGGGCATTTTACCAATTCGATTATCAAGGCATGTGATATTTATTTCGCAATAAATACATATGTTAGAAGAACGTCTTTTTATTAGGCGATGTACTATAAACAATAATAAGTGAAATTAGAATCGATAATGTGACTGACACAATTAAGTAAAAAAAAAAGAATTCTCAGTCGATGGAACTTGGTGTCTAATAATATTTTTGTGAATATATAAATTTTATAAAAAAAAAAATAAGATGTGTTAAAACCTAGTTGTTGTAAAGTAAAATGTTGCAAAGACAAAGATACCTACGTTATCACAATGTATATAATTTTGCATAAATAAGCAATAATAAAATCTGAATTTAGTATTAAAATTAAAATATATAAGAAATTGTGGGCGTTTACATTGTCGGTCGCAATATCAAATCTTTCTTCCCGTTTGCTTGCTAAAATTTTATTATGCTGCAGAGGCGCAGGTGGTGACACGGCAAAGTCTAGTCGGGCGTGTTGCGGTCGCGCCTACAAATTGGCAATTAACGCTAGCCAAATGCAAACGCCTAGAGGCCGTCTGTGTTCCCTGCTATCTTGAGGGTGTGCAGGCAGGTTTTACAACCCATCCAGTTCTTCCACACGAGCCGCCCTCGAAAAAGATGATTTTACGAGCCGCTACCGTGGCAACACCGTTGAGGGTGATGCGGAAACATCACCGGTTTCGACAGGAAAATGGCTCGGGAATGACGCCGCAGAATTCCTCCAAAGTGAAACAATGTGTCCGTCTACGCTCGTAAGTCAAACACCGTGTGTTTAGAAATTAACGAAACGTTCATGAAATGTATCTTCATTATCTTCTTCGTATTTTTCTTTGTAAATTTCTCCGATGTATCAATAGTGAATAAACATAATTTTGTTTAATGTTATCTCGGAAAAAAATATAATTTCTAAGACATTCTACACGTACCGATGAATCACGCGTGGGATTTCTGAAATTACGAGGATTGGCAATAATTAAAAAAAATCGATAGTTCCCTTCACGAAGAGATAGACTTCATTTCGTGATGTTTCAACGAACAAATTTCATTTTCGTGCGGGAACGTTATCTACCGGTAACGCGGTCGCGATCGACGACCCGAAATTAATTCCGCGCTATTCACAGCAGCGAACGGTATTGAAAATCGGGGGCGTGAGATTGCCGGAAGAGGGAAGAGACAAAAATCAGCGGCGTTTTTGGAGCGACGCGACGACGTCACGTTCGCACGTTCGCCACGGCCATATAACCGCGAACGTGCTGTCTGCCAACCGCGCTCGTATAAACCCCGAAACTGTCTACCGATTTTTCGAGAGGGGACCCTAATTTTTGTGGCAGAACGATTCTCGGCCAATTTACTGCTGCGCGCGGCACACAAAAACGCGGTACCTGCTGGCGGAAGAATAAGCGAATAGACGCGACGAGGTGTCTGCGGTTTCACAGAATTAAGAAATTATGACCGTCTGTCGGCCGAACGAAAATTGAAAAAAATAATTTATTGTCAATAAATAAATGGCAGCGCGACGTATACGATACCGTGTCTCTCGTTTTTTTTTTTTTCACCAGCATATCATTGTTTTACACGGAACAGTTTTAACTCGCTCATTTGCCTTGTCATTAGTGAAAATTTGACATGAAGGCTGAAATGTAGCACATGTTTATAAAGGAATTAATTATCGGTCTAATGAAAAATTTTTACGTCTATGTTATAATTTTTTAAACGCATATTTAACATTGCTACTCGCGAATCAAACAAGGATCATCGAACTAACGTTACAAAAAATAGAAGTATGATGTAACGTTATTATCACGGAACACCCGGGACGATTTTCCGCGCGGGCACGTAGCGAAGTGGGAATCGAACTTCCCCACGGCGAAAAAAAAAACAAAGGGCAATTTTCATGGTCGAGAGTGAACGAATTGATGATTGTATCGTTTGTGCCAGATCGTTTACCGCGGTGCGATGGCGGAAATCGGCCGAGCGAGACGCAAAGAAAGAGGATTAAGAAAGACATCCGAGGCAGACCGGCCAGTACGGCGCGACGGGCTGGTAAGAATTGAGAGTGGATTCCTTTTACGACGATGATTGCGTTCATGTAAAAGATATCTCCGCGGATGAGCCGTATGAATTATCTCTACATCCCGCTATCACGCCGGTAGCTCCTTTCGCGACGCTTTTTGTCGTGCAATCCGTCTGAGAGACGGTAATATAAGAGACGAGAGAAAGAGAGAAGAGAAGAGAGAGAGAGAGAGAGAGAGAGAGAGAGAGAGAGAGTGTGTGTGTGTGTGTGTGTGTGTGTGTGTGTGTGTGTGTGTGTGTGTGTGTGTGTGTGTGAGTGGTAAATACCTCGCCGTAAAACTTGATCTACCTCATCGTCGTTAAACGACACTGGGAAAGTGTCGGCGTCGTTCGCCAGCAATAACTCCCACGAGGTGCACGTACGAATCGTTCACTTCGAAAACGTTTCAATGAGTCCATTTGCGTAAATCTTGACAAAAGCAGTGTACTCTTGGTTCATGAATACTTTGCTAATTACTCATTATTATACAAGTTGTAAAACTAACATTGTTTTAAATTCGAGTTTTCCTATCATTTTCAAAGGGAACGGTTGGCACATAGATAGAGTCATGTCAGTCGTCTAAAATCTTGGTTTAGCGCTAATAGCCTATGCCCGAGTAGATTCTCGCGACATCACGACGGAAATATTTCATCGTAAATAGATAAAGGTGATAAGAGGCGAACCGTTAGAGGAGCAAATTAAGGTTCGTCGACTTTCCTCGTTCCCGAAATTCGATGCCGAGCGGAGTCAGCGCTGCGTGACTCTATCTCCGATAAGTTTTGACGTTCGGCGAGTATCTCTTATAATTGAGAACTGCGAATTTATTTTTGCGGGGAAGTCGTGGGGTCAAATGTACTCATTAACCCACGCGCAGCGTCGAATTACACGATGTCGCCTTCTTCTATCGAGACTTCTCACCGACGGCCAGAATGCGCAATTCTGAAGTTTTGCTTCTCAGCGTTTCGTTTTCGCTTCGAAAATCGAGTTTCCTGCGCGCGCGAAAAGATAAAATCGGAAGTAAACCCTTCTGTGGGGGAATAGGTTCGTAAGGAATATTGTCGCGAAATTTTACATTTCGTCACATTGACAAATACTGAGATTCCATGTCAGCACAATCTAATCTTAATGGAATACATTTCTCTCGTTTGTATTAATCGTTGGAACAGCTTACGTAAGATAAACTACAGTTTATAAATATTTTGGAGTATTGGATTGGTGCAAAAGTCTTGGCCCTTTTTGGAATTACTCTTGTAGTGCGTCAACACTGACTATAAAACTATATATTGGAAAGACGACGTCAAGAGCTATCTATAATAAAAAGTTCGTGCCATTTAAGCTACTTGCAGTGTTACTTTATGTTAGCAAAACCAGAATATTTGTGTGTACAATATATCATATTTACGAGTTTCAAAAGAGGACAAGAAAAATAAATGCATCAAAAAAACAATTATGATAAATTTTGAAAATTTCCAATGTTTTTTACACCATCTACTATTTTAGTTCCTTCAAAATTTATATTATACGTTATAATAGCATGTAAATTTTATTTTTTTAAATTCATTTTTGCCCATATAAAATAGCACTGTTTTCTATCTTTCCAACAATATTCGTCGTAACATTTGCCAGTTGATATACTGTAACATGGTTTCTTCCTAAAGGACCAAAACTTTTACATTCATCTAATAATGAAGAAATATACGTAATCATTTAGAAATAAAGAAAAATAAAAATAAATACAAATATTTGTGCTTAATTAGAATAACGAAAAATAGAACTAAGTATATTTTTCGTAAAGTGTATGTCTTCATGAATGAGATTACATTAGAAAGTCAGGATGCACAATCAATGAGCTATTCATGCTTTCTAAGAAATATTTAGTGTATCGAACGTCTTAAATGGCGAAAGAGAAAGAAGGAGGAAACGCGACCGCGACTCATGAAAAATTAGCGAGCGCAACGGAAACACAGGGAAACTTTTATTCTAGAAATAGAGAAACTCACTGCTTTTTCTTACCGGTGAGATTATAGAGTATGAATGGCAATTTGTGTTAAATGCTAATCAGTCGTGGGAGTTGGCTGAAATTGGTCACCGACAAACAAGAATGACGTAAGCGGCGAGTATTATCTGGCCCCGATGTCACGTAGCGATACTAATGAGCGGTTGTAAATAAAAAAACGGACCACTTGATAGACGTCTCTGAAAAACACATATTATCAGAGTCGCAAATCGACGTAATTCCGTGGATACTACTTCCCCATTAATCAATAACGCGAAACACTCATTAAGCAAAAGTTCTCGCGTACGTGCATCAAAAAAATATATAGAGCGTCCTACAAAACCATCGTCCATCCAGATTAATCCTGTGATAAATTTTACATTTCCATATGATTCTATATCTCATATCAATATTTGAAAAGAATGTTATAAAATAGAAATATGACACACAAAGTAGATAAAGGAAATTGAAGAAATGGAAGAGCCAAAGGTGCTTTCGACACCCCTCGAGACGCGAAAATCGGAAAAATCGTCGAGTAACATCGGGACAAGATAAAGGTACATCTGATACGCGAGGATGAGGGCTTTTTTCGCGCGTAAAATACGAAAATCTGGGATGTGCGCACCTGCGACAGCGTGGGAGGTCGACGTAAGGCGCGCCACCAGCATCCCGCTACTCCAATTCTCTCACACCCCCGCGAGGGATCTCGGGACCCATGAAAGGAGAATAACAACGTCGAATTCCTGCGATTCACTCGAGCGCAAGAAGCTTGCATTACCCCGCGAGCTCATGTCTGCCACGAAGAGCGTTCCAGGGGATGATATATACCTCCGACGACCCGATATGGAATCGCCCAGAACCCCCGTTTCTCTGGTATGCATAATCGCATGCTATTCATTATCCGCGACAGTAGTCGGGTCGAAATGCTAATCGGCCCGTTTCTTCTGGGCTATCGCGGTTCCGAAGGGATGGAGGACGCAATTTCGATTTATGCAAAAAGCTTTAAACGCGTTTTTCGCTGCGGGAACAAAACCAGCGCGAGGCTAATATTTCACACGTCACACGAGAGATTTGTCGGTTGCTCTGATTGGCTGTTCTGATGGAGATCGTCTGGGAAGCATACAATTTTTTGAGTGAATATATTTGAGTATATATGTACATGTACATATATGTATATTCATTCACTCGTCAAAAAACTAGAGATATGAAAAAAGTAGAAAAAAAAACAAGGAAAACGTTTTTTTCTTAATTGAAAGAATGCAAATTTGGTTTCTTTCTGGTTAAGTACGATAACTTAATGGCATGAGTCACGAATAAGGCGTAAACAATCTTTAATTATTTTGAACGGGAATCGGAGACCAACGTCTACAGTTTGAGTTAAGTTATCCCATCTTTAATTTTTTTTATATTTTTGACTTTTGAGCAGTGTATTTCAATACTTTGTTCATTACTAATTTTTAGTAAATTTTTATGCTATTTTACGCGTTCTCTCTCATAAAGATACTTAATGTAAAATAATAACGTGAGAAAGTAAATATATTTCAAGAGAGCATTATAATCCATCGTAATGCAATAACACCTACAAAACATAATTAAATTTAGACCGTCAATAATTACAAATAAGTAAGTGTTTCGTTAAACAAAACTATGTCGACAAACAAACATTTGCTTATTGAAAAACAAAGCAATTCCATTTGCCACGCAATTCAAAAGATCACGTTTTCGTCTCTCTCTTTTCTCTTTCTCTCTCTCTCTTACTCTCGCGTTTGGTCCATGGTAGCAGCAGATGTTTTTAACGAGAGCTCCATCCTATACTCTCTTTTATCCATCGGCCCTTGAACCTCTACAGGCGACTGCTGTTTAACCACAGTGGCAGCACACTTTTATACCACCTGCTGAGACATCGCCTTGGATTTTCGATCTCACTGAACAGTTCGAAAGACTTCCTAGTGCACAGAACAAAAATAGCGCACAGAAATAATGGATTACAGAACAAAATAATAAATTTCAGATGTGTATTTAATATTAGATTACTGATATTACGTTATTAATTCCGGCTATTTTAACATATACGTAATAATTATAAATAACGTGATTTAATGGATTATTGCTCGCGCGTAATAATAATTATTAAACCAGCTTTCCATTATTTCATACGGGCTTGCAAGTAATATATGATTCCATCTACAAGTTACGCATAAATTAGATGTACACTTCACATAATACTATACAAAATATCAATCTGAATTAACAGAATAAATTAAATTATATATATATATATATATATATATATGATATTATGTACTTGCAAATATCTAGCATGTATTGCAATATTTTATAATTCTTATTAGATGATATAAATATACGCTTAATTCCTGAAATAATTAAAATACCACGCTACAAATCGCAATAAGAATATATATCCAGTGCTATTTTTACATCGTTAATCGATCGGAAATCGCCAATGGTTTCTTGTAGTATGTTTTGTAAGCAGTAATCCGACAGCAATTTTTGCATTTCTTATGAAGAAATCGTTATGAGGATTCGCGTGGATGATGCGACGTTATATCGCGAGAAAGGAAGTTACGCGGCATGCAATACCGTAAATTGCGGGAGAGCAGATCGAATGTAATGAGCATTATAATGCATCGTATCTCTCCCCTCCCCCTCCTCCCCCGATTGCTAGCCTTTCGCGTGCCTATTCGTTTACGTGCAAACGAGGATAACATCGAAACAAAAACCAATTCCACCTCTGAGGTATTAAATTGGAAACGTCGATATGAAGCATACACCCGTATAAATACCCAATAATTACACAGATTATTACAATGTTATTTATATTATTCTGTTATTCAGATTCTACCATTATTTTCATTGTTCGGCACAAATGAAATGTCTCGCATGCATTATAATGTTATTAACATTAAAAATAATGATGTTATATGAGGGATAAAGAGATAATTATTTATGTATATAAAAATCTTTATCTCCTAACCGAAATATAACGAATCACTTATTCTCACGTATTTTTTAGTATTCTTTCCATATTGCAACAATATTGTAATACAATATTGTATTCACCGCTCTTTTACAATTCATGATGACGTAACGATTAATCCCTTCAATTTCTTGAAACCAGGAGTCGTGTTAATTTACAGTTATTCCCCCCACAAAGATGAATGCGCATGCTGATCAAACGATCCGAGGATAAATTAGATCTGCCCCTGGAAATCGAAAGAGCGATCCGTCCTTCTACGAGAAGACGGGGAATTTGGACCGTTCGCCACCTGTCGATGCCGGAGCACGTGCCACCACCTGGAAGCCCGCCACGTAGCTGCAGAAGTGCAGTCGATGCACCGGCTGCGTCATTTAGCCGCCTTTGCAGGAACATACGTGGCGCAGTTGCATGTGGCCAACGCCGTTTATCGTTTCATATGATCGAACATAATGGAACTTGCGTTGTGAATGAATTACGATTATTGGACACACAATTTTCACTGCGTAAATAAATATACAGAAAGAGGTCCCTCCAGCAATAATCGTTTTAGTTCGTATGGACAGCTCGTGTAAATTTTTATTTAATTAATGGCCTTCAATTTTTATCTTCATCACATTGACTTTGTAATATTGGCATTAATAATATTGACGTGAGAATTTGTTATCACATGCAGAAGATCTATTCACAGATATGTAAGATAAAAGGATTAAATTTATAAGTGCCTGTATACGTAATTATATATGTATAAATTAATT
This sequence comes from Solenopsis fugax, assembly GCA_003595255.1. Taxonomy (NCBI): domain Eukaryota; kingdom Metazoa; phylum Arthropoda; class Insecta; order Hymenoptera; family Formicidae; genus Solenopsis; species Solenopsis fugax. Next base: position 12,792 of record QKQZ01015187.1, read on the forward strand.
CTAGCAATATTATTAAAAGAATAAAAACACAAGTTTTAGTCACTCTTGATAAGTAGTTATTGTTTTATTCCAACGAGATTATATTTGTTCCAAGTCGGTCGGCCGTAACAATATCGTTGAGAACTCTGATTACCATAATTCTATTTTCTTTGAAAGGATGAGTCAGCTAAGAAGTAGGACGAGGAATGGTGAACGGGGGAGGGTTATCGCCGTAATCGAAGCGAACCACAGAAGATTGGCCAAGATCACTATGCTTGCATCCAACGACCCTGACAAGAAGACGAAGTTTAACGCGTGGATAGTCAGGCAGTTTCGTCAAGCGTGAAGTTGAGACTGGCTTGTATATACTTCGTACTTTATAGCTGCCGAACTTGCAGAACTTCGCATAATCACGCGGTAAGTACTTGCGCTTTTAATCGAACGCGTCCGATCAGTTGCCCAACGAAAAACCTGATCCAGCGCTACGTAGCATCGAACACTTTCACAAATTACATTGTGCAAAACACTCCAGTCAAGTAAAGAGTTGTAAAAAGTCTAGAAAATCTTCTAGATTGAACTCGTTCTGGAGCAACATTTTCGATAAAGATGGATCAACGAATCGAGTGTATCTAATTCCTAGTAGTAGTAACTATGAAGATTATTTTTACATGCTTTGTAAAAATTACACTTCATATTTTTAAAATAATATAAACGTTACCGGACTGTGATAAATCCAATCGGGTAAAGGTTTCATTGATTATAATATTCGCGATCCGTATATAGAAAGAACGTAAACAATTTTATGTTGCTCATAATAGGAAAAAAGAAGAAAGAAATCGTGCTCGTTGTGAATCGAAACGTGACGTGCGTACATTCATGTCGACAAACACGAAGTTTCATCGCGATTACATAACAATGCGAGCCTTTAATCAAACGACGTGTGTGAGTCGTAAGGTTCAACCGTAAGAGCGACGAGGCGTATAAGCAGGTCAGAGGCTGGCGCCACGACGGCATTATCCAATGAAGCGGACAAATTATTCTATATAAGATAATCGCTTCTGCTGCACCGACTCTTCCTCCTCTTCTCATCCGGTCCACACGTTTCGCCAATGAACCGTGATCTCTTCTAGGAAAACGCCTCTCGCCGTTTGCGTTACTTGTTGCGCGTCGATACTCCAATCGACTGTAAAACTGCCGCACGTACATTTCACGCGCCAAACGCGCGTAACGCGATCGTATGCGTACTAAAACTCATAAAGTATACATTAAATAACGTGCTAGCGATGCGTAGCGTTTTAATATGTAAACGCAATGACATTTTGATCGATGCGCTACGAAAATATTAACGGAGTGTGAATAAACAAGCGAAATAAGACCACTGCATACTGCATATTAGCACCATTTGGACGATAATATCTAAATTGTAGATTAGTTACACAGATGGCGATTACCATCTGGCGTTTTAAAAAATGACCAATTAAATTTCTCTTCCTCAATTACTTTAGTTCTTTCTAAACAATTTGTTAACATCCTCTTAATTTTCTTCATCGTTCTGATTTCTGTTATTTAAGGGGGCATTCTAGTGTAACGTGCTGTTCTTTAGTCGATTTATAGGAATTTTTTTTTTAAGAGAACGAATAAATATTTTTAAAAACTTCTTTTGGCTCTTAATTTACTTAGCATTTTGTACATCAAATTTATTATTTTTTTTTAAATAAAAATATGTTAACAATATAATAATAATGTTATTAAAGTCATCACTGCATCATCTGTACGGTTCTCTCATCGGTGTTTATTACAGATTTTCCATTAGACTGTAGTTAAAAATATACAGATTTTCCATTAGACTGTAGTTAAAAAAACCAAACGTTATTTTAATCAATACACTTGCGATCGGTACCAGACTTATTCATTTCGTTGAATAAATAAATAAATGGCATTTGTTTAAAAAATAAGTTTCATTTTTTCCCTTTTTTTGTTTTCGAGCCCGAAAAAAAAATACAATAAATGAAGTTATCAACATAATTTTAATACGGACTATAAAGGGATGTTTACTTTATAAGTCTGTAAAATTTGAAGAAAATCGGTTCAGTGATTTTCTCTTAATTACGAACACTAGTTTAAAAAAAAACACGTTTCGAGAAAATCATATTACTCTATTATTGTTAACATATTTTTTATTTAAAAAAAATAATAAATTTGATCTATAAAGTCCGGTAAATAAAGAGCCAAAAGAATTTTTTAAAAATATTTACTTTCCCAAAAAAAATATCCCTAAAAGTCGACTAAAAAACAGTACATTACACTAAAATACCCCCTTAAATTAATAATATTCATGCGTTTATGGCTTAAACCTTACATATAAATTAATAGTTCATATGTCACCATCATACGTCGTGCGAAATCGATACCAAAGTCGAGCAGTACTCTTTAGAACACATGACCTTAAAACACCAAATGATAACGGAACATGAGGGAAGCATAGGGGCTCTATCGGTCTTTATAGACGAATTACGAGAACCTACGATCGATGTCGTAAACCTACACGGGCAGGCAGTCCGTATGATCTCTGACGGTACTTTCAGAAATGTTCTGGTTATCTCTAGTATTGTTATCTTCCGCACACTGAGTGCCGGCGTGGACGAATTCTATACGATCTCTCTTACTCGCGATAGTATTTCCGAAAAACGTTAACGCTCCCTGAGTGCACCGTCGATGGTTCTTGAAAGCATAACCGAGACCAGACCATGTGGTTTATCTTAATTAAGCGCATTTACCACTCTAATCTCCTGTTGTACATTTAAGAGACATATTTAAATTATCTTCAATGAATCAAGAATTTTCATAGATTTGATATTGAGAAACTACCGGACTTTCTGATATATCGCATAACATTTCTCTGTTAACGTTTAAAATAATCCACATGTGTAATCATTTGAATATTCGAGCATGAAGTGTAATCGAGAAGCGATTACTTTTTCATAACAAATGAAATAATCCGTTCTCCGTCGCTTAATATCATCGTTTCTCGAGCACTGTACGCACATATTATAATTAATTAACATGCAATTAACAATTAGTTATCTAGCATCACAGTTTCAATCTGAGACCGACACAGCTAAATACGTTGAGGCTGATTTGTCAGTCCGCTTCTGCGCAACGCAGACTCGTCTCCCATGATATATTCGACCAACGGAATTCAGTAATATCACCGGCGGCGGTAATTAATGAGCGTACCGCGCTCTACGCACATATTTTCCGCAAGGCTGGAAATCGTAGCACTAATGCACGACCGCGTCGGATTGAACGGCATGTGTTTCCGGAATAGTCTACATTCGTAAATGCACTGGGTGTACGAGAACGTTATTATATCAGAAGGGAATTTTTTAATGAAATTGGCGCCAACTCTTTTCTTAATTGTTATGTTATATAATAATTTGTTGACAGCACTGCTAAAAATGAAAAGGATAATTTCTCATAAATTCAATTGAAGATGTAAAGGAATATTTTTGTTTAAATTAAATTTTACGTGATTATAGAAATAATACAATTTTTCATATTAAATAGAGAACTTCGATCGAAATATGAAAACACAATTTAAACGAAATGCCTTATCCATCAATGTTAGATCCTAGTACTGATATTTATTTTGTGATTTTATATACTCTTTCAAGTTCACGAAACTGCGCGCCGAATAAATTTTTCGGTCTTGAAACACAGTTCTAAGTTGAACAAGACATAGTAATATCACGTTATTAAACTGAAAGTCAATTTAATAATAAATGATGCTAACAAGCATCTAAATGGAGAACCTTTTCCCCCTAAAATATTATAAAGAATTTGTTGCGAAAAAGAAAATTCTTATTTTTATATATTTTCTGATTATAGTTGTTAATATATATAAAATTTCGAAAGTTACATGACAAATGACCGCGTTTCCTTGCTTTAAAAACATTTTATTCAAGTAAAGCTTCAAAAGCTTTGAAAAATTATGAAAGCACATCAAAAATCTGTTCCTAAAATGTCAAAGTATACCTCCCGAAACACCGTGTACACGCGAACATTTACGCGCGCGGCTAATGTATCGCGCGATTTTATCGACATAATCGGCCGTAATGCGTGCGGATCTCCGCGATGCGTGATATTCCCTCGCCCCCTCTCTCTGCGGTAGCAGCGATAATGAAACGGCGATTAATAATCGCAGCGGAGACAGTCTATGATTATGTAGAAAATGGGTCGCATGGCACGCGTTCACTTTGATCGCGATGAAACATTTTACAGACGTTACTCATGCGCCGGATGAATTTCCGATGTAGTCGGCATTAGCAAATTTTGAAAGGCATATCAGTCGCAATAATTCAGAATAAACGACTAAACGCGATGACCAATACCGTGTAATCTCTGCATTGCGGTTTTATCAATATCCATTCGGCATCACGCTAACAAAAGTCCGTTCATATCACTCATATTATATCACTTTAATGAAGTAAAAAATTTTTGCATAAAATATTTAATTAAATTATATGTTAAATTTTTTATTATATTTTCAATTAAAAAGTACTAATAAATAAAGTAACTGTAAAAATAAAAAGTGAATATGTGAATAAATAAAATAACTGTTTTACTTATTCTCATATATGAGCGAAAAATCTTTACAATTTTTATGAAATCGTCGTTAGCCTTGTGTCTCCACTATATAAAGAATATGCAAATCAAGATAGTATGTAAGACGTAGTGTGATTTGATGTAACTTAGTAAAGGACTCCTTTTTTAAGTTTTCTTTCGTGGGGCTTAAAATGAACGAATTGAAAAAAGTTTAATAATTTTAAAGCCGTGACTCTCGATGTCGAAGAGGAGGAATTCATAAACCTTTCATGAAATGGATTCCTATCAAAATTTTAAATTTATCTACGTTTCGGAGGGTCAAATATATTCAGCAGTCCGCGGCTCCATCATCCTATTCCGCAATTTTAAACAATCGATCGAATATTTGACCCGAATATACTCGATATTTGTACCGAAAGGTTAAGTAGCAGAGGTCAAATACGTCGTCTGAAGGTGAAGGTGCGTCGCTACTCGTATCATCTTCACAAACGTTTTCTAAATTCGGATACGATCTCGGGGATCTTGGCGATTCACAGCCGGTCGGGGACACCCACCCTATCCGGGAAAGATCGAAGATCGAGGAAGGATCGGTGGAAGCGATTTACGTAATTTCCATGGAGGATAGCGAAGGACCCCTGGAGGAGTTATGGCGTCTCTTTGCATACGAGCACGAGGGATCCATCTTAATCGACTGGCGATGTAGCTCGTTCGTGTGCGCGCATTCAAAACTGCATTTCCGACGACGACGTTTTTCCGTGCTGCAAATTGCATTTTTATGCCTCTTTCCCACCCGCGTAACATTCAACAGAACTCGTAATCGCCACATCATAGTTAATTTCGTTATACGTTCATGCATTCCTCAACAGTACGAGATAATTCAGCGTTGTACACCGAGTGACACAAAATTTTAATTTCATCCGCCGGTGTCGTTACAGGATTAATTATGAATAATAGCGACATGCAAACCAAACAATTCTAAAATATTATGAGAGACGAAAAATATATGTATCCCTAAAGATAAATCACACGTCTTTACATTTAAAGACATTGTAATCTGAATATAAATTAATAAATTGACATTGTTGATTATATACTCTAATTTTTAAAGATAGTTATACAACACGATGTAATTCATCTTCAGATACATCTCATTCTCCAGATTAAACATCAGTCTCCCTTATGTCATATACCATAATATATCTTTATACGATGATGTATCAATGTCTTCTTTCTCTTTCTTAAACCTTTTTAAAAAATTAATAAGCAGAATGTATCTTTACTGTATTTTTTAAATTGGAAATATGAATTACGACTTATATGAAATAAAAAAGATTATTTTTTTAAGGAGGATAATCATGTATGTATAATATATACAAATGTATGCTCTTGCATTTTTTAATGTAATAAAGCTCAGTGTGCTCATTTGCAAATGTAATAAATATTGTATAATATAATTTATCATAAAAAGTATCCAAATAAAAATTTTTAGTTTGTTGTATGTTATTTACAGTTGAAAAACTATTCCTAAAAAGATAAAAATTTGACTTAATAAACTATGTGCATTTATCTCAAGAATAATTTTATTTAATATGTATTTTTCTATATTTTTCACACAGATAATGGATTATAAAAAAATTTTGATCTATCTTTTTTAACTTAATTTAACATTTTCGACTGGGAATGGCGATCCATGGAAAAGATGAAAAAAAATTATTGCAACAACATTTTCCCTTTGACTATGCAGAGTCAATAAAACACGACAAAAATAAGTATGACTAGACGTTTGTAGTAAAACACGCGAGTTTCGACGCGATACATCATTCAATACACATAATTTTTTCCTCCCGGCGAATCCATTTTCATTCATCATAAAGGATTCATTATGACATTTATCAGAAAAGAGATAATTTAGTACTTATTTACATATATACGGAATTGTAATAAAATATCGCAAAGGACATCAAATAATAAAAAATTTTATTTACATTTTTTTAAAACTCGAATAAAGAGATTGTGATAGAATCCGCACTGTTAAATTATTCTTTAAAACGTTTAAAACTTTGTTGGACATTTTTCATATTTATGACAAATTACGGCAAGCTAATTCAACATATGAAGACAAGAATAGTGTAAAAAGTTAGACGGTTTGTTTACAAAATTATTATCAATCATAGAAAAATCACATGATTTAGCTTATCAGTATTATTTCGCAGACTACGCGACTCAATGCGATAAAAAAAAAACGGCGAAGAGCGAATAGAAGGTGGAAGAGTACCGCGAGATCGTCAACGTAAAAAAAAGGGAGCACGTAGGGCGGACGGGGAAAAAGAAAAGGACGCTGGGGGGAAGGATGGCGGCGACGAAATAACGTGTAAAAAGGACAACGCGGCGACTTGGGGAGAGAAAGCATTAAAGCGCGAGGATGAAAGAAGTCCTTTTGTGTTTCCCAGGTGAGCGTTATAAATGAGCTCCCGGGGGGAGGCGGCTGACGGAGGGGTTGCTCAAGGAGAGCAGAGGAGCGGGTAGGATGCCACACCTATGCCACCAGAAGCCAAAAATGAGACCACCATGAGGATCCGAATCTACTTTGCGAACGAAATGCCTCTCAGAGAGAAATAATATACATATGAGCAAAGAATTTTTTTTTAGCAAAAAATCAACTTTAGCCTAATATTGTACTCTCACAAATGAGCAATTTACTTCATTCACTAATTAAAGATTATATTACATTAATTAAAGATATATTTGTCGAAGATTTGACTAAAGATAGAAATAATTGTAATTTCTACAATTCTTGACAAAAAAGTATTTAAAAAATTTCTTCGAAAAATAACTTTTCTTCGCGATTTTAAATTGATATTTTCGTAATCGGTACGCTAAACGCGAATCTAAATACGGCGAATGATGGAGTTTAGATCACTCGGGCGTGGAATAAAAGATCGCGCCATTATAAATGGTGGTTGGTCACACGTCGCTCGTCTCGTTTCGGAGCGACCACAAATAAAGTTCTAATGGTAGCCGCGTATGGTATATACCTCACGCTTCTGTCAGTGGATACAGGTGGCTCTTTTACAAAGGTAATCGTCAACCCGGTGGTCCATCCACTGAAGCCGTGACTCTTCGCCAAATTGCTACCGCGGCTCATTATATTCGCGTCAGCGCCGCAGTCCGGCCGCATCTCGTGCAGCCGTGCGTGAACGACGCAGCTAGAGGTGGCTAGTCCTCTTGATCTTTTCTCGGCTTCTTATTTCGCCGGTCCCAGTCTCGTTTCGTGTCTACTTCGCTCATTGTGAGCGGGTCGACCGGTTCTCTCTCGTCGCGAGCCCCGCAGAATAATTCAATAGCGTCGCTAATGCCGCGACTCTCGGTCGGCCGACTCGCCCGCGTCTGCCACCGCCTTTCAATTTAGATATCGCACGATAGACGTCGCATCTTTATTGATCGTCACCATAGAATCCCGAGAACGAATACGAATATTGGATCTTCGTGTTACTTCGAATGCCACCAAGTGACAAAAGAGACAAAAATTTCACAATCGAAAAGAAGGGATTGGTTTCGATTAGAGATAGAAAACAAGACAACATCGTAAGGAAACAAATTCATGTATTACTTTAGCATGATATTATCGCGTATAGACGGAAATTGCAATATTTCTAAGTCTAAAAGTGAAAGTAGATTGTACGTTACATCATTCGTACGACTATAGACTTGCAATATGTTAATGATTCTTTACAACATTTAAAATATCAGATATTTTTAATTCCCTGAATAATACTTCCATGCACTTTTTGATCAAGCGATTAGCGCGGCAATTGCCAAATTCCCTCGTACGGATCCCATCAATCTCCATTTCGATCGCATGCAATCACGATGCCCGGAGGTGTCCCGGGTCTCCTTCGCGCAAGGATAATGAAAGCGAGGGACAGGTTCGTGCCCGGTGGTCACGAGCGTGTTCTAATCCAGACATACCGAAGATAAAGCATATTGTATACAGGCGAGTGGAAGCCACTCGAGCCTGACAATGAGCCAAATAAAGATGCGTTCCACGCCCACGCGGAATTCCGCCTAATGCCGACCGTAACGATTTTCGGAACGACACGTGGAGGCGATATTCGGTCGGTTGATCCTGGCGCGCCGCGGGGCGCGCCGCCCCGGTTGATCCAGAACGAGCGAACCCACACGAAGATGATTATCGTCTCACGTGGACACCCGGGAATATCGCGCCTCTCCGTCCGTCGAGATCGACGCATTTCGAGCACCTGACTGTCGCGTGACTCACGTCTAAATCAGCCAATCCTTGCTCGGAGCGTCTTGCTGCTCTCTCAATCGATTTCGTCTCGCGCGCCGATTCCTACTTCCGATATCACTTCCCAGATTGGCCAATAATGCTCAAACAAGAAGCTTATTTCATGCAATTGATTGTTGATAACCTGAATATATTAGTTTTTTTTATATAAGTTTTTCTTTGTTGAAATAGAACGACAAATTTTGTTATAAACAAAACGTGAACATTTTCAAAATATTACTTAATTAACAGAGTTATATTAAAAATTATTTATCTAAAAATATTATACAAAAGAAAATTTAAAATATATTTATGTTGTAGAAGTTAATGAAGCATCGATATGACATGCTTAAAAATTCTTTATATAAAAAACATAAAATATTAAAATAATTTGCTATGCATCAACGAGGTAATATTCGCAATATTAAATTCCGTTGTAATGGAAGATAGTCCACGCGAGGAGGCCACCGGAAACGTACAAAAGTGTTCAAGACATATGTCCTCGGTACCGAATAATATCTCGGAAACCTGACATTAGGGAGGATCGAGCGACGTTCTCCAAGCGACGCGAAAGCAGATGCTAATATATATTTTGCGCATGAATTATATATATCTAATACACATACGATCAACAAAAATTGCAAAATCAATTTTCGAACTGGTATATTTCTCTTCAGCTGTTTTAGCTTCGAAATATGCGCGTTTATGTTCTTACTTAAGAGAAATAAGAAAAATATGAGGATATTTAATATCAAGAATTATGCAACGTGAGATATGTTTGGGTGTATCATTAATGAAATGCGCGGTCTGTTAAACACTAATTATTTCAAAGAAATATAATTGTATCTCGAGAAGTAATAATAGCGATTCACGTTGCTAATGCCTGAGTGTCATCGTGCGAATGTTGGCGCAATGATCATTGTAAACAATAGCACGTTATAAACGGTTACTAAGGCCATATGTCAGCTGAAATATTTAATATTTTATAAAATAAATTTCATACCATGTATTCTGTTCGTTATATTTCAAATTAATTTTGATATTTTCACTATCGAATATTAAATTCAATATATATAATTGAAGAATAAAATCTATCTTATTTAATAGAGAGTATTTATTGAAATATATTTGTTATCATTAAATTACTTTATATTAAATTCTTATATCGCGAAAAGAATAAAAATATGTAATATTAATAAATCATATATTTTCTATTCTGTTTTTAATTCTATTTTTTAAATCTTGTGTATCCATTACACATACCACAAAGAAACATTTTTTCTACTTTCTCCTCCAATATTTTTTAAAAATAAATTCAATATAAATGTGTCAAACAATTTGTTTTTATTGCTTTATCGACATATCTTCGTGGAGAAAAAATTGTAAATTAATCAAAACCTTTGTGATTAATACAACTTGTAAAAATGTGATTGTAACACAAATAGAAATTCAGTAGCTTGAATTGGGGGGCTAATATTTAAGTCAGATGTCATTTCTCTTTAGCATAAGACTGTCTGTAACCGATGTAATTATCATAAGTCACAATTAATTCGCGATAAACGAACGTTACTGATTTCCCGATAGGAACGATCATTATGCCTACGTTAGCGACGAGTACTCAGCTCATCCAGTCGCGCGCGGCCTTCGGATCGAACGATTCGAGCGATTCGCCGCTGCGTAACCTGTTCACGAGTCCTGCCCAGGGGGCGAAGCGGCATTAATGTCAGTAATTGGAGAATCGAGGCTCTCGCGTGCGCTCGTGTTGCACATGTGTTACAACGAGCTGCCGATTCCGGACTACCGGCCGGCCATTCTTCGTGCCCGTTCGCCGTTCTTCCTTTTCGCAGGGAGGCGCGGCCGCGCTATCGTCTCCTCCTCGAAATCGAGCCGAACTAGAGAAAAGGGCCCGGTCCCGGGCCCAGACATCAGCTGTGCGCACATGCAAATTACAGTTCCACGATGCAACCATGCGTCCATATGGTGGTCCACCATTATCCGCACGATACTTCTCCACCGTCTCGTAAACAGACGCATTGCGCGTGCTTTCGCGTTCACTCAACCTGCCTATCGCGCGTACGCTGCTGTTTTCCCCAAAAAACGGTTGACCGTCGGAATGCGCTTCTGCTGAACTGTTTTCGTCGCTATACTGAATATCATGTGCTTCACTTTAATGACGGATTTTTTAGCCAGTTTAGAACTGGAGCTTACATTACAAAAATATCGAAAATATAATAATTATCACTTATTGCCACTCTCTAATTACGAATTGAAGTTTTATTTAATCAGTTTATTTAAATAAATTGAAGAACACAGTTTCGTTATCAACTAGAATTTTAATCTTTCATTTACTAAGAAAAGCTCTTTAAACGCTCTGTTATAATACTTTTACATCTCCAAAACGCTAACGCTTCGACTTGCTCCCCGAGCAAAGATTCTCTAGAATAAAATAGCAGATAAAACTTGAATTTCACACGCGCATTCGACTGTGAGCGATACGCTATCGAAACAGCTCAGCGAAATACCGTGAACAGAACAACGAAGCGACATCGAAACGCCCATATTCCGCCCGTAACTTGTCCGTCTTGGATCAAGGATCGAGGATCACCGAAGAGAACTGATACCGTCTACGAAGGTTCTACAGACATCTATGTATATACGTTTGTGAAGGGCGATGGGGAAACTTTGGGAGGTTTAAACGGTTTCGAATTCGTCGGAGATTTCAAGTCTCGCGACGACGCTGCTGCCGTGAGTTTCCACGGGGGCGGGCGAATACCTTGTCTCGTAACAACGTCATCCCGTGTCGGGATTGTCGCCCCGGAGAACACGGTTAAGAATGTTCCCCGAAACGTCTTCCGAAGCACGAAGCAAAAGGTAGCGAAACAACGAAGCCACCCTTCCCGCGTACGCTGGAATGTCATCGCGACTTGGGGGAGCTCGCCTGAGAAACAGGCGAATACCGTCGAGCTATTTCTTCCGGAATTCCTAGCGGTTTCGCGGATCTTGCCACGACACTTACGCATCCCTCGCCCTCCCACGCCTTGCCGATGCTTCCTCCTTCTTTGAAACTCATCGCGAACGATGTCTGCCATCGTACAATATTAACCGCGTTATACTTTGTGTTTACACGGTTTTTGTTAAATCGACATGTGGTTGCCTCGTTCTACAAATGATTGTCTGAAATTAGTAGAATATAGATAATAATAGGATAACAATTTTTTATACTATAACTGCACAGAAAAAAATGACTATCAAATCAACAATTCATTGTTTCATATATAAGCAAGAATATAAAACCTTCTTGGAAGAATTTGATAATCTTGATCAGACATAATTTGCTTACATGAAGAAACAAAATTTCTTTATATTTGCAAATTATGTCTCTTTGAGATTATAAATACTTTCAAGGAGATTTTATATTCTTGCTTATATATGAAACAATGAATTGTTGATTTGATACTAATTTTTTTTTGTGTGTAGGATACAATATATTTTTGTAGATTTATTCCAGTGTACGCGATATTAGAAGTTATTCTCACAATAGTCTTGGACGTTTTGCTTATTCTCGTTGTATAAAAAAAGGCCTTGGTAACGTTATCTAAAGTATCACGACGAAATAAGTTCTTCGTATCCCACAAGCATTTATGAAACACAAATTGCTGCCCGTTGCGCGCGCGTGCGCGCGCGCCCGTGGTCCCCTATTCCAGCTTCCCGAGATAGATAACAGATAGTAGATATACACCAGGCCAAATTGTACGTATTCGGGATAATCTCGTAGTAGGGAGAAAATAGAATCGGGTCCAGGGTGGGTCTCGGAGCCGAATAAATGGATCTCGAAGGACAGCGCGTCGTGTCGCGTCGTGCGGGATGTACGAAGAGCGGAATCTGGGAAGAAGATCGAATTAAACGATTCGTAAGGTCCCCCGGGAGCCGAGCGGTGGAAGAAGCGAAGGAAGGTCAGCGAGACACGGAGGAAAAGAACGAGACAGAGAAATCGACGGTCAGGCGGGGCGAAGGGATAGGACGGTAAGAAAGGAAAAGCCCGTTCTTATCGTCGGGAGAACATCTCCTCTTTCTCGAGGATACACCATGAATACACGTGGAGATGGAAAAGCGTTTCGCGATCCGGACGGAGAGGGCGAGAGATCTGTTGATGGGGCAAGGTAAGAGGAGAAGAAAGAGGGGAAGGGCGGATCCGCACGATGTAGTCCGTGGCGGCATGTAAATGCACGGAAGATATTATTCATGAGAGATGCCAGGTTGCGGGTGCAACGAGACGAAACGGGATTCCCGTATAGCAGGTCGGATCTCAGGATGACGACGCGATGACGATGACGACGACGGCGGCAGCGGCGACGGCGGCAGCGGTGTCCCCATCTCGTCATTCGCCACCATCGCCGAGATCGGCTATTGAGATACGGATCAGCGCTAATGCGTTGTTTTATGAGTAACGCCAACCAACCTGGGCTGGCCCGGGTTTGGCCGCTGCGGTCACGCAGCCTCGCGCCGAGGTTTGCATGGAATTTCAAATAAAACAAAAGACAAAAGGGCCGTCGTCACGTGCTATCTCGCACCTTATACACACACACCCGGCCCAGGAGCCGCCGGCAACGTCCACCTCGAGCGAGTAATATTCATAAGCTCCTTTCCAGGAAGCACACTCGCCACGGCGCATACAGTAAACGTCTCCGTTTCTGCAGCTCTATCCCCTCGAGAGATCTTCCGGACCTATCTAGAGCTTGGAATCGATCGTTATGCAACGATGCACCTTGGTATCAGTCGTTACACGAATTATGATCACATTCACGAAGTGGCTTCTCGCCCGGAATTGTTATGCTCCACCGACGTGTTAGAACATTCGACGGAGTTCGGAAAGACGGACATTTTGCTGATAGCGTAATTTCTCTAATGTACACTGAGAGAAAAAATTGTAGTGGTGACAACTATAAGGGGACAACCGTACAAATTTTGTTATTATAATTATAATATATACACTGAGAAAAAAAATTTACTAAATTTTAGTAAATAATTTGCTTGTGTACTTGCA
>QKQZ01015192.1:0-57257 GCA_003595255.1 Solenopsis fugax
CGCCGCGCCGCCGACTGCGTCCTCCGGCACTAGATTCCTATTTCCATCCAGAGATCCGATTCCGACCTCGATCCTCTCGTCCCGCGACTGAATCTATTACCTGCAGTTTCTAGATCACAGCCCGACAACCCCTCCCCGTCCCACCACTTCCGCCCTCTCGCCTTCCATCCGTTTTCGATGCACCCATCGTCGAACCATGGGTCCAGTCGTATTTACTGGCCATTTCGGGCTCGGCTCGCCACCCCTCGCTACTACACGACGAATCGTTTCTCCGCGCTTCTCGTTTTTCTCCTTCCGATCCTCCCTTTTGCCCTTTTTCCGTCCCGATTCTCCGCGATTTCTCGTTTATACCTGTTGACAGGCTCGTTCGTGATAACGAGCCCATGGCACAGTTATAGACTTTTCCAATCAAGTTGCCCTAATGCCGGCTCGATGACGTCCGCATGCATCGGATAGCTTCTCGAATAGCTGATGGCAGTTTATTGCCACCGCCTGACAATGCATACGAACCGACTATTCTTGCTCACGAATTTATTTCGACGAGTCACAGCGACACTTGTCGTTTAAATCGATTGGCCTATAAAAAGTTATGTCAGTTAACGGCCACCAGAAATTGCGGACTCCGCAAACACGGACAATATTTGGACACTAATTGAACATTTTACCTTTCCATTTAAATCCGTCCGCAAATTATTTTCCATCTGCGTCGCGTTGACTCGAAGAAACTTTACTATTTCACTACTTTAGAATTCCAATCGGGGTATTGTGGCAGAGAGAACAAGTTCAAAGGATTAATCCGTGATGCTTTAATAATAAGAGACTAGAGCGACGGGCCACTTGCGATGTTGCTCGCGTTGCCCGAAGATTACTTCCAACTATCTCGCGCCACTATCGAAAGTTTCTCCGCTTTTGGTTTATGCAGCAGTGCACTCTATCATACGTTATCTCTGCTCTCGTCGTCTTCCCGGTAGGCGAGAGGCTTTTGGCTTCGTGCATGCCTTATTCAACGTTTCGTTGGATATTTATGGAATTTAAATGTTTTTAAATCGATACACCGAGCCGGGCCTTAACGCGCGCGACGCGCTGCTTCCGCCCTTTACGACGCGGATAAGCGTCACTGTCTCCAATGCGCTCGAATGAACGCAGAGTGTAAAAGATGCTAATGAGCTAATAGCCGGCACGATAATTGCCGTTGTTAACACAAGCAGTCATCGAGGTTAAAAAGTCTTGAATAATCTACGTCTAATGCCGCAGCCAAAATGAGACCCATATTTCGCATCGCGAGCGAGGTACCTGAAAAGCGATTAGCTTTGTAACAAACGAACAAATCGTGCACAAAAAAAACATGTAACGCGACATTTTCGGATTCATCACATTATTGATGATCACTCGCTAATCTCTCCAAACGATAATTTAATATCGATAGAACGCTAGAGGTAATGTGACATCTGGAAATATTCGCTGGAAATATTCATAGAAATTAACAGAAAGAAGGAAGCTCTTACGACATATTTGCATACGCCATATTTCGCATGCGGCATCTTTTTACAGAAAAATCCCGATCTCTGTGCCCCGTCTCCCTTTATGCAAACGACGTCTGTGCGAAACGCGCGTCTGCACAGTCCTCTTTCCACGGAATAAAGGAGCTTCGACGTTTCCCGTAGGTAAGTCCTAGACTCCCCTCGGTATCGTAATTCTGACCCTAATCACTGCAGTTTCTTGTAACGTACGTAGTCGACGAGAGTGTGCTTTTTCATCAGGCGGCTATTCTCTTGTGGGAACTCGTGGAATTTCGTCTAATTAGCCGCGTTCGCGACGGCTTTCCGGATAACCGAGCGTTTTATATCACTTACGCGGAGAAAAAAAAAAGAGTACTCCCACCCTCGCGCGCGCGCGCGCGGAACAATGGTTCGCTCGCGGTATATGTTACCGCGAGTTACAAGTACGCGTGCTTTAACAAGGTCCGTGTTTAGACTGCTCGGTCAGAGGAGAGTCCCGCGCGTCCGTCGAATCGCGCGGTCATTAATTATTTTTACAAAATCGCCAGGCTATGTTCACCCTTCAAAAACAAGTTCGCCTGTGTCCGAGCAACTGACAAAAAAATACGCGTTGCACATTTTTTTCAGTAAATTATATACAGCATGAATGGTATCATTAAATACGAACTCTACAATTGTATCCAAATTTAGACAATAAAAGTATGTCAAGTCCTAATTAAGTATGAGAAAAAAAGCAAATATTATATATAAAATAATTATTGGCACTTTTATTAATATGCCACAATTAAAAATGCATTTTGTATAACTTGAAAGCTTCTTCATTCTAGATCACTAATCGATAACGTTCGTATGATCATAAAAGATCACGATAGATTGGAATAGCGTTCAGCGAAGCCTCGCGTGCTTTACTGTGGATTAAACAATCGCGTTAACACCTGTTGATACGTTATCAAACCGACGCGATCTGCATCCAGATGTATCCGAAAAACAGCGACGGCTTTACACTCGTCAGGTTTGCCTTCTGAAGTTGACGATGGATAGAGAAACTCGCGCGACTCACGACGGAATTTATTTCCGGTACATTCCCGTGTACCAGGGAACCGACAATTTTTCCATTTTCCCGTAGCAATCAGAGGTCGGGGTGCTTGCGACATTCGACCTTCGGCTTTTACATCCTTTCAGCTATGCCGGCTCGTTCCCCCGGCGCGATTGTCGGTGATTTTGAGAACCCGATTGAGCGTCCATTCTTTCTCTCCCTTCGTCCCTCGCCTCGCCGAGATGTTTCCACACCTTTCGCCTGCCTGCTTTCAGCTTCCTTTCTTCGACTACGCCATTTCTTTTCAATAGATATTACGCCGTTCCGACTCCCGATCGCGAGACCTGAGAAATTCAGAGCGACCCAACAATCCGTGAGATTTTTCTACTGGTTGCTTTCGTGCTTCCGTTACTCCAAACGAGCCATTTTTCTCCACCCCTTCGTATTTCTCCTGTCATTTCTTTTTACTCATTTCCACGCGGAAGACAGCGGGGGACAACAGAATGACATCCGCAACGATTCTGCGGTCACGTGTCCTGCGGAGAAAGGGCACAGAGGAAATGAGGAAATCATCCTCGTGGTGATCTCTGTACGGCGTGGAAGATACTCGCGTCGATAATCGAGAATATCCTTGCTACCGTATGGTCGATACGAAAACGAGGGTCGGTCTCCCTGGGGCGAAGTCTTATTCACGCTTGATTACGTTCAGCTACTCTGGCACAGATATACGGTCCCATAAAAGTACGCTGCTGCGGCTCGTCTGACGATTCATTAAACTGTCGCGTGTTAATACGGCTTGTCGTACATTACCGTTTCAATAATTGAATGCCTGACAATGACATAAATCTAAACCAGGAAAATTAAACGTTAGAGAAGAGTAAAAAGTTAAAGAGATTTTATCAATTGCATATATAATTTTTAGATAACACTAATTTAGACGTTAATGCAAGATATTGTACACTGAAAGAAATCGTTTGGTAGTATAGTGATCAAATGAATTTTATAGTTACTGGTACCTAAAACTTTGTTACATTTAACAAAAAAAAAATCAAAAAACTTTTTATAATTTGTTGTATGAAAATAATTATTTGGTTAAGACTACAAATTGTTTGGTCAAAAGAATTATATATTTAGTAACTATCACTATAAAATTCATTTTATCACTAATCAACCCAATTTTGGTTGATTAGTGATAAAATGAATTTTATAGTATTTTTCTACGTCCAACACTCTGATTTTACAAAACATTTCTCTCAGTATGTACCATCTATACAAGATGTTATGAAAGACAAATTTAAAAACGAGATTTACATTATACTTATATTTTTCTCCATTTCCTTTAGACGTATGATATTCGAGAAGAGATCCGTATTTCTTTTAATATTACGCAACCATTATACCTGAATTCAACTTGCGCAACGGAAGATGCGTAATGAGAATTTATAGCGCGAATATTAGCGGCAATTGAATTTACCGGTGCCGATCGCACGCGATATTCCAGATTGTACCGATCGATCGATATAATGACCCGATAAATCCCCCTACGCGTCAACGCATTAGAGCATATCCATAATGCGTTTCGCGATCTATTGACTCGTACACGCATAATGGCCTGGGCGCACAGTGCGTGCAGCGGAGGGTACTTCGCGATGGGTGCATTAATGCCCGAACGTCTTAGGATAATCTACATCACCGTGCAGCGATGCAGCTGCAACAGACGTCTGACCTGACCATTGTTTTCGTCTTAAGCGAGTCGCGATCGATAATTAATTGCTCCTTCCGGCGTTAAACAGCTCAGTCTGACGTTGTATTTCGTAACACCCGCATCTATATGTAAACGCGCGAGATATTACTAGCCGTATCCGAGATGTAAACTATACGAGCAGTAAAACTTATGCCTTAATAATGGAAAAATATCCATGCACGATATGATGCATATACGTATACACTCGCGAGTCATTTGTGATAAGTTGATTAAAATATTAGAATTTTGCAGAGTAATCCAGAAATAATCTATTATAAGCAGAATAATTTAAGAAGTTGCATGTTTGCTTGAATAATCACTAATGTTTTCCACTAATCAAATTTTATATCATAAATATTTTTTATACAAACACACGTATAAAAAAATTGTTTTTAATGGTCAGTTTCAACTATGCGATTCTTCAAGGTGTATTAAATACATGTGTATACATATCTAAAATTAATGTTTATTATAACCGTGGTCTTTAGTTTGCAGGTTACGCACATGCCAGTGCTGATTTATGATCTCTCGCATGGCAAACGCTCGCGGATTAATAATTGCAAATTCGAATGGTAACGGTCAAAATCAAGAAAATAATAGCTTCGCACTCATGAAACTCATTAACGAACGTCAGTGAATTTACGCCCTTCTGAATCGACGACGAACCACGTACGTTCCTTGAATTACAGCCCCGAACTAATTATGATTCCATTCACTCGATTCGCAATACTAATTATCGAGGATAATGAAGAACGAATTAATTAATCGATAAACTCCCGTCGTCCCCGTCGGCTCGCCTCCGGGGGCGGCATCCGTTCACCGCGTCGATGCTACCGCGAGCGACGCGCATCGTTTCGAATGCAATCGACACCGGAGGGTCCGGAGGGCAAGTTTTTCACACCCGAGTAATTTCGGCCGCTCTCGAACAGAGCGTACATACGCGACTTTTATTGCTAATACAATCCGGCAGACTGATCGAGAAACATCGAGAGCTGGACCCGCGGGGTGAAGAAAAGGAGAAAGGGAATCAGTGTCGGCCGTATACATAGGACGACGGCTGCAATACGCGGCGAATTAAATCGAAAGGGTGACTGAGAATGGACGTTAAGGCAGAAGAACTATTCGTCACGAGAGGTGCACGCCGTAAAACGTGCTCGTGGAATTACGGCGGGGAAAAGGTGCAGGGATATATTCGGGAACACAATCGTAGTTTTATGCAAGGAGCGATCGTTAATCAATCAGCGTCTATGGCGGATCACGAGGTTGATGCTGGTCCTCGCGAAAGAGCGAGAGTGATTCAGGAGAGAGGAGAGGGCGCGACGACGATAAATATTCTTTTTGTTGGCGCCCTTACGGCGCGACGGCGTCCCGCTGGACGCTTGGCGATCAGTTTCCAAGTAACGCGCATCGAGAAAAAACTACGGTAGCAGTTCAGTTGCAAGGATTCTCCTTTTATATCTCGTGCGCATATTTTGTTTCCAAGACCTCTCTTATATGCACAGGAGGGAGAGAAGGGAGAAAAATGCGTATCGCAATAAATACATATACCTTGTATCTGCGTGCGCATTAATTATTAATATCCGGCTATAGACTGGATAAAAGCAAAGACTGAGATAATAACGCTATCAAAACGCGGACAATGTAAATTTCATTTTTGTGTTCATTCCATTTCCATATTCAATGCATTACAGCGCAGTCGGGCCAGCCTGATTCAACAAATGATTGCATTCCGCGTCAGAGCCAGACCTTTTCGATCTATCCTAAATTTCGCGCGAATAATTGCATTATTCTCGTGTGGCATCCAATAGTGAGCAAAACGTACTCATTTAATCGTTGTCGGATGCTAATTACACGCTCCGATCTCGTGCGATTCCGCGTACGCTCGATACTAAGCTATCAAATTTACAATTCGTTTAGCCCCCTCCCCCCCTTTTATTTCCTTTGATAATAGCGCTTCAAGGGACTCCCTTTAATCAATGACCGCCGAAAGTGTGAGGAGAATAATCTCTGCCGTCCTTTCTCTGAGGGATGTTCATTATTGATACGACTTGCTCTAATCCCTTTGCCCTTACCCTTAGTAACTCTCTGCTTTAATGACGACGTTAATAATGGCACTTCAGCACTTATATGCCAAAGAACGTTCGCCATTGATATGAAAGCACTAGTATATTAAGAACTTAATTACTTACAATCAAAAGCTTAAATCGTAACCAGCTGACTGCTTACTCACCTGAAACAAGAAAAAGTTGAAAGATTAATCAATTTATTAGGCGAAAAATAAAGAATAATGTTTGTTTAATGGAAGATGATTAAAAATGTAAAAAAAAATAAATGCACATTTTAAGAACAAATAATATAAGCATATAGTGCTGACTAAATAAAACGACAAGTAGTATGGGTAAATAAAGTTAAGAATTATCTCTATTTCGCTTGATCGATGGAAGAATCTACCAGAAAAGTTGTTTATACACGGAAAGAACAATTTTGCTAAAATACAGATCTGAAAATAATTATGTCGAATCATTTACAAAATTGTATCGGTTATTTAACTTGGTTGCTAGAGTGTCAAAACTATTTGCAGCAACATTATCATGCTTGGGCATCCTACATAATTATTTTAATGGCTCAACATGAAATTATTTTCTGATCTGTAGCTAGCTGGATTTTTAGATGCTGCAGTAAAATTATTCTTTTCGTGTACGTTGTAATATTCCTGGAAATCAATGCTTAGTTTCTCTCTCCGTTTCTGAACTGTGGATAACTGTATTATATTTGATTTTTTTCTAATGTAGGACATGGTTACTGTATTTTATTTTAAATTAGTCTGTAACGAAGCACGGAAAGCGGTGCTTGCACAATATCCTATCAGCGCGGCCTTAATAGCGTTGATATTAACTAAGCAAACGGCCGAATAGAGCCATATCAGTACTGGACGCATGGATGACATGGGTATGTTGTGCACGCGTTAAAGTTAGCACGGGACATACAACGTTATTACTTGATGGAAGGCAAAATTTAAGCATGGTCTATTATCTCGTAATTACACAAATATTATTAATTGCTCGGAATAAATTTATTAACTTATTAAATGAAGACATGTCGAAGATGTCACTTTAATTTGGTCAAGAAATTATTTCTGATTTTGTAATAAGTTAATAACTATTACATTTTTAATATAATATCTATAATATATAATCTATAATATTTATAATATATAATACAATATAAATATAATTAATAATAAAGAATTGAATCATAAGATTCATAAATAAATGAAATAATCGATACATATAATATTTGTCTGAAAATATATGCAAAGTATGACACATTTCGAAGAAGTGCAAACAAGTTTCTTTTTAGTTGGTGAAATTACTCGAAAACTTTACATATGATGTCAATAAAATACCAGATTGTTTTTTTTTTGGTTCCGTTCAGCAGCATAAAAGATAAGGACATTTTATTGGCGACTGGTTCCACGTGAGACATGGAATTCGCATCGAGAAGCGAAATGCGAATCGGTTTTTTAACAGACTCGTTACACTGAACGGGAAACAGTTCATTGGCTTTCTTTCACTGCATCGCGTTATATAAAAGTGACTTTACGATATTCGTATCCTTTTAAATCATGCTATGTCAGTGACAGAAAAGCGATGTCAAGATGTGATTTAGCTGCAAGCCAATTTTTATGTAAAATAAATTTTCCTCGCTCTATTGAAAAATATGAAATATATGATAAATCAAGCAACGACGATTCAGAAAACGATGAAAGTCAACAAGCAAGAAAATCGCATCGTGTAAATCGTATATTTTAAGCGCACATGTCATATACATATGTACTCAATTTTATCACGGTTTGCTTAATTAAAATATTCATTATTTGTTTTTTTACAACTTTATAAATTACTTTAATAATGTAAATAAATCTCAGATTATGCATTAAAATGTTGTAAAATAAAACTAGTTTTTTTAGAAACTTTAAAAAAAAAAATTAATAATTTTGTTGATGCGCTATGGCAACTTTAAGAACAGTGACGATATTAAATAAATAAAATTTTACTTATCTCTGATAAAAATTACCCGTCCTTGTAAAAATCGCAATTTTATCACGACTGTGGAAATGAATGTGCAATGCTACAATAATAAGGATAGGAGGCTTCAATTCCAGGCGGGACAATTTCACTTTGCCTCTCTCAAATGCGAAATCGACGCGAAGAGTTCCAAGCCGGATAGAGGAGGAAAAGAGGGCGATTTTGCGTTGCTCGTAAATCGTCGACGGATAATCCTGACGGGACCGCGCTGGTTGCGCAGCAACCGTAGCCACGATTCAAAAATCGCAGGTGGAACGAAAGAACAGATCGCTGAAAAGTAGACGGTAAATTTATTCACATTTTGCTTGCTTGGAGTTGGATGGCAATTAGCGTGTTCCTTCCCTTTATTATCTTCGGTTTAAGCCGCGATATTATATAAGTTGAAACGGGAGGGCGCTTTAATGGTCGCTTATTATATTATTTTTCTGTCTTTTGTTATCCTCCGCTTTATTATATTCATCGATAAATTGAAAGTATTATTCTCCTCGTCGCGCCTTGAAAGACGTAGCGAACGGAAAGGAGAAGAAAGTAATTCCGTAATGGCAAATTTGTGTTTCTCCTCTTTCATAGTTGCTGTAGCAGCTTTCACAAGGTCGACAATAACGGTGCGATTGACCGTCGCGTCTCTCGCTTGGAAATACCCATTTAAATACTACCGCCGTTGTTCCTTAAAATCCTATCCCTCCGCTGCATGTATTGTCTCGCTTTAATAAGGTATTTTAATTGGTGGTTGTATATTATGTCTGATCGCGGCTTGTGTGTTCTTTGTTGCGACGTGATACGAGGTCCTTCACTCTCCGCTCTTCCCCGCGATAGAAGGATGTAAGTTAGTAAAAACGAAAGGAAGAAAGAGAGACAGACAGAGAGAAGGAGAGAAGAGGAGAGAAAGAGAGGGAAAGAGGACACCGCCTTTAAACTCGGCTACCTAACCATAATGCTCGCTACTGTATACTGCGCTGTAACACTGCGCTGAGAAAAGACCCCGCTGGTTTCCTACGCCGGTGACCAAGGGTCAATCGGATACCAGTTGGATTCTGTGTTTCGAGTGCCTCGTGCCCGATTAATTACACACTGGCCAAGATTTATCGAGCTGGAAGAGAGCGAGAGAGACCGCGACCGAGACGGTATTCCGGCGATCATTCTTTGACGCGGTAATTGCTTGGTGCCCGATTACTAATTGCTCCTACTTACTGGCTTCTTGTTAGACGACCGATCTGAGGCTCGTCCTGTCGATGAAAATATCAAGAAGTGCTATTCAGTATGATAACCTCATCATGGCAACAAAGACATTTGCTAACATCGCTGTGTTCTTACACGATAAAAGTTGATTAAATCATATTTAATAGAGAACTTTGACCGATATGTAAAGACATAATATAAACAATTTTGAATGTTTGTAAAAATTGATTATTTTTAGATATGGAATAATCAATTTAGATAGGAAATTTTTCATTGTACATAATTAATAAATAAACGAATAAAATTATACTTTTTATAGCTTATTATACTTTTATAAAAGCACGCTTAATATTTGTTTATAAAGGAATAAAAACAGATCGATATCCATAATAATTTTTATTTTACGAGAAAATTAATTCTTCGAGGAATTGATGACACCAATATTTTTCGATATTGCCACTGCGGTCGTCTCTTAATTAATATTGCCATTAACCAAATTAAATAATATACATGGCTAATATTAAATTTACATACGTCGCGATGTGAAAGGATAAACTTGTCCATCGTCAATAACGTAATAAATGTATCACGCCGTTTCGCGCATCGGCCTAATTAATACTCTCCCGGAAAATTATAATTACTAACGGAAAATCCTATCTCGAAATATCAACGGGAATGACAGCGGTTCGTTTTGGTGACGAATTTTGCCCATCCCTCCGTCGCGGTTCTAGTAAATAATGCAGGCTTTGAAAGTAATCCCCGGGGGGCTGAAACTTTCCAAAATGAAGTTCGAAAGCCACGCCATAGGACTGCGGCTGCAGGGGCGCATATTTGAGTAGCCATTAACGGCTTTGGCTTGGTTGCTTGTCAGCCGATAAAAGTTCTCGCCGTGTCTCTTTCCGATCGTCTATCGTCCTCTCTGTTCCCCCTTCGTGCAAAAATATTTGATCCTAAAAACTTTAAATAGCATATCTATTTTTTCGATTGCTAAAATCTTTATTTAAAAAAAATATGATACAGTGCTGATGCGGAATGCGCGTGACACGTAAGAAAGATAAATTTGACTAAATGTATTTATAATATAATGAATAATATGTCAATTAGTATTAGCAGAAGTAAGACGACATTGATTTAATTCAAAGCATGATATCGTAATAAATAAACGAAGGATATTCGTGAATGGTTTCCAATCCATAAATTATGAAATTATGCCAGCCACAAAAGTAGCCGGTGCAGTTTCCGCTACCCAAGATCCCCCGTGCAAGTTGTGAATGTCCAAGGAACGTCAACTTCTGAAGCAATATATTATCACTCGCGACCGTGTCCTTTCGGTAGTTCCGCAGGGAATCGACTGAATATCAATAATTATGAAATATTGGCTGCCTGTCACATGCCAGCCTCTCTCGACCCTGCACCGCCGGCCGTTCCGTTTCGATCCATCCTCCAGAGCTCGCCGGGAGGGGCATAAACGCGTTAAATTATAACAAAGAGGAAAAGAGACCGGAGCTTGCGAAGGGCGAAATATAATAGAGGACAGCGGGTCGTGCGCTGTGCATTACCGATCAGCCAGCCTTTAATGGAATGTGACAGGTTTTAACACGCGACCACACCGCCTCCGTACCGCGGCATATGAATTTTCGCATACTGGATTTGTGCGGTAAACTGGCGAATGCTTTACCGGAGCTTGCGAAAAAAAAAATACGTGCACACACGCGCACGCTCCGCATATCGTTACGCGCATCATGGACGAAAAATAATATTATTATCGTGGTTTCGCGCGCTCTCTCGCCGCAATATTAAAATAATAACGGAATATAACCCAAGCGGATATTTTGTCATTATCGTAACGTCATCAATCTCACTTTTGGAACGCCACGAAATTCGTAAATGCACGCATCGCATTATCTTAATGATGTTCGTAAACTCGGGGAAGCAAACTTATCCACGGAAGATTTTCAGCTTATTCGCGGAAGATTTTTTTTGCCGAATGATTAAAGCGTAGTTGTAAATTCAATTGTCACGTATACAGAAAAGACAAACTTTCCGAAGCTTTCGCTATTGTCTGAACTTCATGGACATTTTGTATATCATAGCCTTCGGCTACAGTGAAATTATTTTGTTTTATGTAGGAATGAGAGCTTAATCGTAAATTGTATTAAACTTTCGTGATTAAAATTAGAATTTCTAGTGATTAAAATCTGAAACAGCCGTTCTATTATACGTCTGCGCTTACATCCAGCGCGGTTCTCGTATCTCGTCCCGGATTTAACCGGAACAGAACACGCTGTAACTGTCCTTGAATCAACTTTGATTATGACATAGATTAACAACTACCAGCGATGCCCCTGAGCATTCTGTAGAGTTTACTTAGATTACTATCTCGTGTAATTTCTCCATTGGATGCAAAAGGATGCTCTCGAGATATGTGCACGCATCTCGTTTTAATCTTCCTCAAAAAGTCACAAATTACACCTCGCATATTAAATTTTATTACGAGAAAATTCGCCAAGTGCGCCTCGCTTTGTCTTTAATATCAGCCGAGACGGAGCCGGCACAAACAGGAGGAAGTAATAACGTCGGCACACTTGATATCAAGATCTAAGTACGAACTCAACAGACCGGACTATCGGGCGCCTTCGTCGCGATCAATCTCCCGCTTAAAATCGCAAAAATAAACGGTTGAGCGGGCCGTAGCGGGCAGAGTATTGGTTTTCGATTTTGTTTTTCCTTCAACGTTGAGAATGCGTGCTGCTGAACGCTTCGCCAGGTAAATTGGCTACAGCGAATTAACAGCCTTATCACACGCTTGCGCATTTCTTCGAGTCTCGGAGTCAGTAATAACTTACATTTCGTAATGGAGAATTCTGCACCGCGAGAATTGCAGCGGAAATAGCATGCTGATGGAGTTACATACTTAATATGAGTTAATATGAGTTAATTGATTAAAGTCTAATATATTGTGTTCATAAGATGACGCGTGTGAATGTATGCACTTTAAAACGTGTGCAAAAATTGCTCACTTACTTATCGCAGTCATGTATACATTTCGAAGACTTTTTATTGATCTCAATTTAAATAACATATATAATTGTAAGGAAGTAGAGTGACTGTCCCAATTACTACCGCTTTTCTTCGATTGTAGCATTAGAATAAAAAAAAGTATGAGTATGAGTATTATGTGTTAAAAATATTTTTATTTTTTAATGTTAAATTAAGACAATCATATAAACATAAATAAATGACAGCAGTAATAGATTCTTATATTTTTATTTTTTTTCATTATATTAGAAAAAAATCAATCAATTTTTTATTTTTGCTTTTATTTCGTTTTTACTTCATTAACCTTTAAGTAGATGTTGAAGTAAGTGGTGAAAAATTACATAATAGGTAGGTGGGGTGCTAATAACACCTTAAAGAAATGTTATTATTATTGTCATTTTTTTCATTAGTATACTATGTTATATTAAAATTTACATTAGTTAATTCTCTCTCCCCCTTAGGAGAAAGAAGAATGTAAAAAAATAAACTTTAAGAATTGTGGAAAATACTTTCTATTTTTCTTTTCCAGAACAAGATTCTGTATTTCTGTATTTCTTCATTGCCTGGGTACTGTGGCCACCTCATCTACTTACTTAAAGGTTAATGATGAAAAAGAACGTTTATATATTATTTAAAAACCGACAAAGTAAGCATATCAACTGCAACTATATGCTTAAAGCGGCAGTAATTAGAACAGTTACCCTACGTACAGTTACCTTACGAATTATGTGTTTTATAAAAGGTAGCACCAATTGTTCGAAAAAAAAAAAACTTATTCACGACGTAAGAATTGTAGAATAGTGTACGAGCGATATCAAATATCGCCAATCGCGGAAGTTGTCCAATGTTCTAATAATGTGGCTAGACGAGTGGTTGAATTGCGGTTCCACGCGGGTCGGCGACGAGCTAGACACACATGCGGTCGTAGCCGTCGGCAGAATAGAGCAAGGGTGCGTACAAACCACTCACGATGCCTCGTCTCTCACGCCCCCTTTCACGGGCGTGCATACGTGCATACGACCCGATGAATCATTTCCTCCTTCCGCCTTTCGTCGCCTTCGTCCTTCCTGCAACCGTATTACGTTGAAACCAGCACGCCATGCGGTCGCGCCGCGATGAAAGCCGTTCCGACCGACAGCGGCGACGCGAGCAAAACGAACAAACGTACGCGGTCACGGTTACCACGACGGCGGCGGCAGATTAACGGCTTGGCCATCGTAAAAGTGCAATCGCTATGTTCGCCGCTCTGTCATCTCGCGCATGAATTAATTCGGCGCGAGAATCCGCGATCGCGAGCGCCCGCTGCGTCGCGTCGCGTCGTCGAGAGATCGCTGATGCAAACGACAGAAATATCTGTAATCGCATACGTATTTGCTGCAATAAAGCGGAATTTTGCCGCGACTGCCGTGCAAACAGTGCATATCGATCGTATTGCTAGATGGGGTACTTCGTCCGGGCAAGTTCCCGTCGAGTATCGCTCTCAATTCTCGCTTCTCGTTACGACTGAACTCCGCAGTCGATCGCAGGTTCTTAATTCTCAATTATAATTCTCAAATATTGAGCGTTACCGGCGGTATTTCATTCCTTGTAATTCTGACTTCCGAGCACACTCCAAATTAAGTCTTGCGCATAATTTATGATAGTATATTAAATGTAGTTAAAAATATTTTTCCCGACTTTGAGCTTTTCTTCTTTGTCACTTTTTCTTTTATTTTTACTCATTAGCGTAAAAGCATCAAGCATTTCCTTCCCAAGCATCATATTTTCATTAATATTATCCTTTAAGTGCTGTCGACACGATCGGGCTGAGAGAGCAGAAGGGGCGGACAATTACGACGTACATTGCTCGAGAAGCTCGACGGCCTAATCTTCGCATTAACCACAGCCGCGGTAATGAGAAAACTAAACGTACGTTGACCCCTACTCACGCGGCACGTTAACATACGCGGTCGCCATAAAAGCAATGTTACTTGAAACATCGTGCATGCGAAATTAAGCTATCGCGTGAGCAAAACTTCATGTTTCTCCTAATGTTTCTTAAAAATCTGTTATAAATTCGATATTACTGTATTACAAGAAAATCAGATTTACGAAGGAAAAAAAAAAAAAAAGAAAACGGAATAGTGGAAATAGTAAAGGAAACTGACGTTGCTGCCACACGTAGACGACGCGGAAGAAACCAGAAAGCAGAAACGAGAAGGCCAAAATGGATTTCAGCGGACGCATTGTGCGTGGCACGATGAAAGGAAAATCGCCAAGTGTATAACTGCATTTATTCCGCGCCGTTGTGTTCTACGCATGGCGGTAATCGACCGTGTCGGTCTCATTTTCGTGAAACGACGTTTCACCGCCGGATGTTATACCAGCAGCGGCAAAAGCCATCATCCGGCGTCGGACCAACTCCTTCATTCGCAAACGTCAAATGTCACAAATTAGCTATGCACCTCGCAAGTTATTAGATACAAAGGCTCGTTACTTAAAAAACATTTTTGCTATTTTATAAAAAAAAAAAGTGCGTCATTTGATTGTGTGTTGTGAAATTAACTCGAAATATCAACTACATTCGTTCTAGCGAATGTCGTTTACAAAAGCTTTTGTGTGTTTTGCGACACAATTTTGTGTAACAAAAATTGATTTTTTTTCAAGGTAAAAGAACGCTAAAAGTCAAAAGAAAGCGCAAAATTCTATGCTACAACAAATTTCTATCAAGTGCATGCAACGTGCAAAGTGAAAAATAATGTTTGCGTTCTTGTAAAAATTAAAATATAATTATTGAGATAAAATGTAGAGGAAAACTTTATCATTAAAATAAACTACAGACAAAAGACTCAGAAACTATAGAAAATACCTATTCTGATTAGAATTGCTCAATCAAATTTGTTTTTATGTCAACCAATGTAATTATTGATACCGATTTAAAGTTGCGATGGCAAAGTACAATTAATAAAATAGCACTAGTTCCATTGATTTCAATCAAATATTAATGTGACGTGGTTCGTTAATCTGATAATTTTCTAATCTATCCTGATTGTAATGCAGACGACCCTAAGCGTGTTATAGAATAATTTAGTTGCCTCCTACGGCCTATTATAAGCCGCGTACCTCAATACGTGCAGATGCGCGCATGTAGTCGTACTACTTGGGATGTATTCCTCGTGAGAACGAGAATATTACAGCGAACACGACGGGATTTCGTTCAAGATTACGTCTTCGATTAATTGACCTCTGCTAACGAAGGGATTAATATCCGATAAGACGGTATACAGGAACTATCTCTTTGGACGGAGCTGCTCACGATGAAACCTCGACGGATAGCTGAGCGAGACACCGAAAGACCAATTAATTCGCGTTTCGCGGGGAAGTCGATTACTCCTATAAAGACTTTAGGGGCGGGAAAAGCCGACCGTCCTACCCTAATTGGCCAATTTTCGCCGCTTAACATCCAATTTATTACTATCTTCAAGATCTCCCGGAGACGGCGAGAGACGAGCAAGGCGAAAACCTCTTTCGAGGGTATAATCCGATCATTAAGTCGATAGGTTGTGATGTGGCTGAAGAGAGCGGCAGGTAGTTCGACCATGGATAAGACGAGGAGGTAAGAGGGAGAGGTCCGGGGGCCGCTAATTAAAATTATTTGGTGGATAATCCATCCCCCTTCCTCCTGTCAACTACGGCCGACTGAAGATTTTTGATACTTGTTCCATGAAAGTTACCATCATCTCCGTGATATTAATTTATTTTACAACGTATTATCTAAGATGTTACAATATTAGAAATACTTTACAAGGCACTTTTGTTGCGCTCATCGACTAAAAAACTGATGTGTAATTGTGAACTAAAAATAATTATCCTTATTCTATTGTAATCAATGTAGCGATTCAGTGCACAGCAGATGGCTGCTGCTATTAATTGTCAATTAAAAGTGCGTCAAATATTATTAACGGGAAAGATTTACTATTAACGGACTTGGAAATATACGATAACAACGGTGATACTTGTCTAACGAGAGGCAGATGGCGACTAACGAGCACACTAATCCAGATCCCTTCCAATCCTCCCTAAATGCTGCACGGTGTAGAAAGTTTGATGCTTTCGACGGGGTTTACATGCTCGATATTTAGCAACGATGGCAGGGTGATCGTTCCTCTGTGCGAAAGCTCGGATAATCTTCCTAATTGGGGCCGGATCATAACAGTCTTTTTATAGAAGGATATCCCGGAATCAGTAGAATCGTGCGTGCGTATTTTGCGCAACGCAAAATTGATTCGCATATACACATATCGAACTCCTATCGCCACTTTCAACATTCATAGTACAAAGCGAATGTAATTTAAAAAAAAAAACGTAGATCAAAGAATAATCGTTATTGCAGATATCTATTTTGTGATCTTGTTATGGCAAACGGAACTTATACAAATATTAATATTCAATTTATCGGTGAACCATAACGTAAACGCTTAAAGAGGTATCTAAAGGTAACGATAACATACATCGCTGATATCATCGTCAAACATTAATATACCATGCAGTTGCAAACGTTCGATGGAGAAATGCTATCAAGCATATGTAGCGTGCAACGATTGCTATTTGTTGCTTAAAGAAACAGTTTACGTGATCATTCAGCAAATTTGATTCACGCAACGTCTCGCTGCACACATCGTCAATATAATCTACGATGTGTCGTTCGTATTTTGATCATAAGGTAATTCCAACGAAGTACGTGCGAATGAGACATGGGTATAGCCGACCTCCAAGATATTACCGTATGGTCCGGTAAAGGAATTGGATTTCACGTAATGCCCGGACACCAGGGAGAGCACTGGCGATAGAGCGAGATAGTTGATGAGACTGGGCGGAAGGAAGCAAGGGACGAAGTTGACCTAATCCAATTCGATGCGAGTTCTCGCCCACTTGATATCGCATAACAAGGGTTGGATGGCGGAACAATTTGAATACGGAATAAGATTATCGTTAGGGCAATTAATTAATGCAATCCAAGTATCCAGGTATTTGCTGGAGGCGTGCCGTCGTAAGGATTACTTTGGGCTTACAAATTGGCGATCGAAAGAAGCTGTTATGCAATTGTCGCATTTATGCAATATAAATTCCAAGTTAATTGAGAGAACGTACTTTAAATACTTGCGTCTTTGTCGAGATTTGAAGTTAAGATAAATTATTATATTGTTTCACTGGGAAAATTTGTTCTTCTAGATAATAACAAAATTTGTCGCAAGTATGTTATAATTTTGTAGGCATACATGATTAAAAGAATCTGAGAAATCCATTATATAAACCGTTTTCACGATACGCCAGTGAGTAGAGCAAATTGTTTAAGAAAATGTAAAAAGCGTGAGAGACAATCATCTATCATCGAAACTAACTCGAGCTTCATGTAAAATTATGCCATTATGTCGATGGCGCGCCATTTTTTTCGATGAAATCCAATTTACCGGAGGGTGGCGGGTTATAATTCATCTTGCGCGACAGTGGCCTCGTTGTCTCAATTTCTCAAAACAGCAACATCCATCTTCGCGGCGAGGAACTCCTTGTTCGCGCTACGTGTATTCACCTTGCGTGACTAACTCCGCCGCTGCGGTCCAACATAATCGCTCTGGAAGTCGTGAGTAATGTGCAAACTTCCATTAAGTCATTGCGTCATAAGGGCCCCGAGTTCTACGCTGAGGAATAACGAGGAGTAACGTCATCGTCGAGGTACTAGGACGCGCGGGAAAAAGTTTCTCTTGCCGATATCTCTTTAACATCGCTCGTTTATGCATTGTGGAAATTTACTGAAAACTCACATCACCGAAACTTGTGCAGGCAATAATAAATTGATCAAATTCACTGATTGCGCAGCAAAGCTTAACAGAGCGATGTTCGATAAAATTACAGTGGACTCCTGTGCTGCCTTATCTTACATGCATATGCAGGTGGTATCGTAATGTTTATCTTAAACGAATTGCATCAGGGCTATTATAACGTGCTACAACGTGCTGTTTGAACGCGCGGTCGGTCACGCGAGACAGTTTCATATATTTGCTCTGTTCATCGGCTCGACGCACTGTACGTAATGTACAAACGTCATAGTTATCACGCGAGAGGTATTACGTGATTACCAACTCGTTGCAATCATTCTGCTCTTCGAAGAATTTCATCACGGTCTATTCTGATTATCTCAAAATATTCCAGGCGATGTATATCAGTCTTATGAAGATATTTGATAAGTGACGCTAAAGAGAAGTCGAGATGGAATGTTTATTAACACAAGTGCGGGCGCGTCCAACCTTGAATAACATTAAATTTCCTCCATCAAGACTCTGTTCTATCCGTATTCTAGCTGTTAATAACGCAGTGTCGTCGCATTTTACGTAACTGTACGCGAGCAAGTGGAGGTAAGCGTGCTTACGGAAAACTTTCCGCTCAGGCGGACGCGCAACAATGATGCAGTCAGTCACGCGGCGGAAGCGGCTGTCATATACACGTCGCTGATGCATCGTCGTTGCGACGCTCTTCACCTCCGTGTATCCGCGACGTGCATTTAAGCATTGCAAGCATCGCAGGCGCGCCGTCTTCGTATTGTTTCTCAAGGCGGTCTCTCACCACGAGAAACCGCGAACTTATCTGCGGGACTAATCCCCGCCGTTCACCGCAACCCTCTCATTATCCTTACATTTATTACCCACCGGCTTAAAGGACCTTTCGATGCGATCGACACGCGCGCGCGGAGAAACGCAGAAAAACCGGGTAGTATCTGCGCGCCGCCGGCGCTGCCATGGCTTGTTAACATTCTTCACGCTGTAGGCGCGGGCCGCATCCTTCGAAAGGGGTCCGTGGAGCCCGGCGTTCATGCCACCACGATGTCGCTGCCACGATTATCTTTGAACGCGCGGCGAAGGGAACGAGACGATGGCGAAGACGTGAAGACGAAAAAGCGGCTCTGGCAACAGCAAGGTTGCCATATTGCGGACGAGCAGCCATCCCTTCGCGCTAATACTATCGGCGCTTAAACTCTGCTGGAGGGAATCTTGCTGTGGGAGAGATGGTTGCTCGTCTGCAGCATGGCAACCTTGCCATACAGCACCGTATAGATCGCACATCCGGTTATATATTCTCTCGTTCGTGGCACAGCTTAAGTAGACTTTATCACGAATGGGAAATTTATGTTCGCGGTACGTTCAGAGGTAGGTATATCAAATATGCAATATGAGTAAGAAATCTATTTTTCCAGATGACGTCGGATGCGGCGCCGAGGAGCATTATTTAACGTTACGAACTTCTCCCTCTCATTGTAATGACTGTCAAAAGTTAATGTTTAATGCCCGTATGGCGAAGTAACGCTCCCGCGCAACTTCTGTCACTGGTAAAAGATGATACCGGCAATTCCGCCTGGCGTGCAACAAGAGGGATACAGGGACCTATCATGAAGAAAAATGCATTCGCCTTTCATTGTGACATTCAACATTTTATCCAGTCAAATCTGACGAGTCGCCTTGCTACTTGAGCACGTCACTTCTTTTCGTATTTCGAAGCACCGAGCTGTATTCTTTAACATTACTATTGTCATGTCTATTGATTAGCGAGAGAACGAAAAATCGATCGTTCCACGATCGAATAATTCGCTGCAGGCGCGACGGAAACGTCATACCTGCATGGGCGAGCAGCCATGCAGAGAGCTCTCCGTAACGCGGCACTTGTTCGTCCATAAAACCAATCGTTATTGACAATAACGGCCCATTAAAACACCGAAACGCATGGCCGATCGGCCCGTCGTGTCGAGCGCCAATCGCGTCGGCGGACCGCAACGAATCTGTAATGCGCACGGCGTTATCGGTACACCGAGATGAACTAAAATCTCATCCATCGATTCTCTTCCTCCCCCCCTCTTTTGGCTGCCCGCGACGCCAACTCGTTCGACACGCGAGCGATTTAATTATTTTAAGGGCAAGCGAGTGCGTTTAAACTTGTATGTACGCGAGCACATGCGTCGGGAGCGTCGGAGCGGAACATCGCACCCCGCTGCTGATAAAAAAAAGCCGCTATTCGTTTCCTACGATTTTTTAAATCCTCGCGCACGCGGGACAGCTCGTGAGAACGGAAAGAGGACTGCAACGAGTGCTACAATTTTATTTCATTAAGCTGGATTCGTGGCGGCAAATCCAACGATTTTCCATTTTCCGCCTTGACTTTTTCTGCGAATCCTAGTGGTAAATTTGCTACGATAATTTTAATAAATTTGTCTGATTTGGAATCAATGTAATGTAAAAAGTGGTCCAATTGTCTATTCTATCAATTGTGTATTTATTTGCCTATCTGCGATTATTAATATATCGACACGTATCTATCGATCGCCGAGCACGAAGCACGATTTTTTACGTGCGGTATTTAATTTGCATTCATAATTTAACTCGGTCTACATTTACGCTGCGCAAAATGCTTAGAGAAAACTCAGCAAAGTTAATGACATTGTGAGCTTGACTCAGACCGCCGATCACACCAGTTGCATTTGCAATCGCGAAAGGTTAGCGGCGACCGACTTAATCGCGTCGCGATAACTTTTATTGGCACCTTCGTGCGATAAAACGCCAATCGATCGAGCGTTGGTATCGTGCCAG
Source organism: Solenopsis fugax (assembly GCA_003595255.1). Lineage (NCBI taxonomy): Eukaryota > Metazoa > Arthropoda > Insecta > Hymenoptera > Formicidae > Solenopsis > Solenopsis fugax. Next base: position 21,198 of record QKQZ01015192.1, read on the forward strand.
ACAGGTGCACGCCGAAGGAGCCACGCGACGCGACGTGGCCCCTGCGTGGTTTACGAGCGTCGTTACACGTCATGCCGTCTAATCACAACTTCCGCGATATTAAGTGTATAGGTTCAGCTAGCCCATTTCCGCCGCTGCGCCACCGTAATTTCTCGTCAGACGGTATAACAGCCGGTACGTCACTAAAAGGGCAATAAAATCGCCACCGCCTTATCGCCGCGATGCGCATACACGAGACGAATAAGAAACTTTTTTTATATGTAGCTGCAAACATAAAAATAACATAAAATGATAGCATTTGCTGCATGTAGGATAATTTGAATGTGACATTGGGGATGTCGCTACGAGATCGCTTTTAACAAATTTTTGTATAGAGGCGGTACAGCCATTGTTTGATAAAAATAATTAATGTTGAATGGTGATTAAGATATAAATTAGTTTATATTAATTACGATTAATATTTTATATCTATCGTTTATAACACACATCTCTATAATTTAACTTGAGCTCTACTCTACGTGTCACGATAAAAAAACGACGACCAGCCGTTCATGAAATAAGTCAACGCATTTGTGACTTCTTTTATAAATGTATTTATAACATTATGCTTCAGTGTGCCTTGAAGTAAATATAAATTCGATCATTCTGGCTCCACCGCTCGGGGCACGACTTTGTACGCGAGCCGGGTCGAATATCCGATATTATCGAATTATCAACGCTCTCGTTTATAGCTCAAAATACCAATTTCATGCCCTTAACGCTCTAAACCCAATGCGGATAATTCGCGGTCCCAATGCACCTGCCCCGCCGATAATAATAACTTTTTACTCATTCTTCTGCTTGTAAGCGCCTGATACCATCACGCATTGAAAAAGACGTTTCACAACGTTAATATCTATCCTGCATGGCAATCGGACAAGCGTGTACATTATGCGAAATAATTAACTCATATTATCGGATTATCTCAGCTCGCGATCGAAATAGGAATTAGTTCACAATGTTCGTTCCGCTCATGTTCGTGCATATGCTACGAGTTAGCGTTTGCCGCTTTTAACGCTCTTATGAATACTATTAATGCCTTCATTCACATTCATATCATTCTCGCTGCAATTATATCCACTATGGATATAGTTCATATGCTCTGCAGATTTTTTTATATGTATTTTCTATTTTTGTGAATCTGCACAAAAATCTGACTAATGCACATGGTTTTGCCGTATCTAAAAAATTTTAACTTTTATAGTATTTAAAAATTTAGCGAGATACAGATCTGGAAACAATTTTTGTTGGTCGTTAAAATAATTATGTAAGACGTTCAAGCAAGATGAGGAATGCTATAAAAAATTTTGATTCTAGTAACCAGTTTGAACGTCCTACACAACTTTTTTAATATTTTTTTTAAGTATTATATTCATTTTATATAAATTAGAAGAAAATTCTAATGTATAATCTTAAGTACAACATAGCACAGGAATAACTCTCGTTATATCTAACAATAAGTTGCATTATTTTTTTAAAGTATTATATTCATTTTATATAAATTAGAAGAAAATTCTAATGTATAATCTTACAATAAGTTGCATTATTCTATTACGTCTTTCTCTATAATTTTGTCTTTTGATTTCACATGATATTTTTTTTTATAAAAGAAAGTTTATATTTACGTGTTCCATTACGACTCTCTATAATAATTTCATCTTTTACTGTTATATTTCTTATGGAAGAAGGAAATATCTTTCCGAACGATATATTTCTCTCACGTTAGAAGTCATGTAACATCTTTAAACGAATGTTCTGTTGGACGTTATAAATTTCGCCAATCCGTTTCAAGTTCGGGCACCGCGTGTCTGTCGTGCAAAACGGAGGCAAATTCGTGTAGTGCACGCGAAGGATCGTGATATCCGGTTGCCGAAGAAGAGACACGCAGACCAGAAACGGGAGCTGTAACAGGGAAGCGGCGCTTGCCGTGCATCGATACGCCGTACGTGCGTGAGTAGCCCCGTCGAAGAGCCCCGAAGGGACGGCCGGCTGAAGACTGAAATCGAATATGAAGCGCGAGGGCTAAAAGCCAACCTAAGGAAGCAAACGGTAGTCGTGTATAATGTGGTACGGAAAGGCTTCATCTTTCTTTGCCGCGCGTCGTTAAGGGCGAGGCCGTGTTACACGGCCTCTCGTCGGGATGCATTCTGCGAATTCTTTTTCTTTTCGTTTAAGAGCTGCGCCGAAATTTAATCGCGATAAACGGGTCAAGTTTAGTTGATCTTGTCGTTTGTATTAGTCATTCGATAGCACTCGAAAATTTACACCGAAATTGAATGACCTGTACTTGAATTGTGCATAGCCGAGTCCGTGCACACACGCAATCCATGATACTCGCAATTTCTGTTTATGTGGATGGTCTGCTAAATATACGGAATAAATTGGTGCGGCACAAAATATATTCGGTATGCGTAGAGTACAAGCGAATAATGCATACTGCCGCACACCTACAAGCGCGTTATGATCGATCAGTAAATGAACTATCGGAAATATCGTCCGTTACGTTTTCGTCGAGCCGAAGCTTGTACGTGCTTGTTTAATTAAAATTATGCAAGTATGATGTGTAATTTATGGAAATTCGCGTAGCATATATGGGATGCTCTCCGTCACTTGGGCGCCATTTGTGGACTCGGTATAAAATTAATGAGGCGAAATACGCGAGCACATGACTTTTTCGATACCGCACTCTGTGTTTCCATATGGAATAATTATTTCATAAGATCTCGCTACGCGAAATAATTACAATATGAATGCTTATGCTAATATCAAAATCATATAAAACCTTGTTTAGCGAGAAATTACAGAAAATTAGGGGAATATTTGTGAAATTTCGAGCTCAATAACGTATTGCATCTCGTTATTTCGTTTAAATAGAACTCAAGTGCTACTTATTTTCATTGTATTATATGAATGCCTGCATTAATTATTCGGCATTGTAATTAATAAATATTGATTCTAATTTTTCAAGTCAAATTTCACGTAATTTACTATTCAAAAAGTATACACAAACAATTTAGTTCTGAAAGGTTTTCGCCGATTGTTTTTCTTATAAACTTTAAAAGAATATTCGGTAAACAGATATCTTCTAAAATGTCAAGAAAAAGGGCGCATCCATTAATCCATCGAAGAAAGCTAAAGTTCACTTAGAACATCAAAGGTCGTGTCCACCTATTATATGTGAATTTGATGTAGCGATATAACGTTCTGCTTTTCTAAATATCCAGAAATTCTAACGCGTTTACTTTCCCGTTATCCTTTCGGCTTTCAGATATTTTGTCGTGCTGTCTAGATACTCTCATAATATAAAAATAACAAAAGTTTTCAATCGTAACACTCAGACGTGAATGTTATAAAACGAAAATATCACACTCGTGTTTCAATCTATCGCAATCTTTAGATGGTTAAGCGAAAAAGGATCGAAGGAATCTCTTTCCTTTAGTGGTGGCCAATTGTGATCGGTGTCTAAATGTAAGTCGCGAGGTTGTCATTATGTTCGACGACTTAAAAAAAGATCCTGTTCTTTCTCTCCATCAGTTTCATATGGCTTGTAGGGATAAAGTAGAGGCGAATAAGATGCTTGTAGAAATAGGTAGAGGCGAATAAGATGCATATACGGGAGAGAAGCCAGTCTTCACTTAAAATAGACTACCTGAAGAAGTAGTGCCACGTTCTTCCCCTTCAATCCTCCACTTCCGCAATGCACCCTACGACGCGATGCAGGCCCCTGCATACCGCCACGACTGCCTCCCAGTCATCCAGCCAGCCAGCCAGCCATGTAGCCAGCCAGTCTATATATGTATGTAACCACCCCGCCCGTCTAGACACTCTCCTACTCTACTGCACCCTCTGAGCTCGCATTCTCCCCTAGCCTCTGCTGCACCTCTCGCACCACACCTTGAACCCTTTGACGTTGCATCGCGCTACCGGGATGTCCTGAAAGTATTAGTGAATACACGCACGGCAACGTTGCATCATGTAGAATATGGTTATGCAGGCATGCGTACGCATACACACAACGTATGCATGTGTTACGTACGTTCCGCCTCGCAGCAGCCGACGAGGGTGCACACACATCAGGCGTCGTCCCATCACGCATCGTAAGTCGCACGTACGAGCGAAGCAGAAAGCGAGGCAGCGGGACGAGGGGACGAGAACCCCTTCGGTAAGGATTCCGTTTGCGAGGAGAGGGTCAAAGTCACCCTTCTTCCGTTCCCTTCGGCTCCGACAGGCCACGCCTTCCCGACCTACCGCCACAATATCCTCCCCGCCGCCCCCACAACCGATTTCTCCACCCTGTCGCCGTGACACTTGGAACGTCGCGTTTCCGTCAATAGTCGATAGTAATTTAATAGGTACTTCTACATTTTGCACTTGATTTTCCTCCCTTACTGTTTGATATCGAGCTAATCCGCTATTTTAATTATATAATACCAAAAATATTTTTCTTCCATTATAAAATTCATCTTTACGGTAATTGCAGCAAATTAATTGTGATAATCTTAAATATAAAAAAAGCAAAATTTTCTCGCATATCTTTCACCTTCAAAAATATAACGTTTAATGGATATATTAAATAACAGAGTATAGCTCTCGATAATAATTTTGAAAATAATCAATTATCGTATAATTAATATTGCGATGGGATATATTTTTATGAAGAAAGAAAATATAATTTGAAACTTATCACTGCTAAACAAAATTGACGAAAGACGTGAATGGTAATTCGCGCGCGTGAAGATATAATGGAAATATTACACGTTTAAATTACTACATATTCTTTACTAGAATACTCTGACAGTACTTCTCTCAACTACGTGTTTGGAATGTAACTCGCACAATTTTTTTGGTTCGTTTCTTTTGATACTTTAGGTGAAAACCAAAAGTGCACGAGAGTTTCTCTCTATAGAATACTTGAAAAATTTAAACCGCTACCGTCTATAAATCTTCCTTAAAGATATTGATCTTTGAACAGAAATACATCCTTATTCTATATTTCGAGACACACATTGTAGGTAGGGTCTCACCGGTTATTCCGCTGCAAAATAAATTTGGTTACTTTACTCAATTCATTATATTAGATAAAATATTAATATTTAATCAAATTACGATACGATTAACATATCATAAATTAATATAAATATTAAGATGTGAAAATTTAGAAACATTTATGTAAGAAATTTGACGATTGCAACTATTTACTTCGCAGCACATATTAATTTCATCTAATCGAGCAGAGGTGCGACAACAGTCTTTCACTAAAAGGTATAATAGATTTTGCTCGAGCATGGAGGAAGACTATGTCGTCGTTCAGCGAGAAAGGCTGACGGATAGACGTGCAGAGTTTGAGACGTCGGACGCCTATTTGAAAACTGTCGTTAAGGGGTAGTAAGTCCGTAAGGGTGTAACTAGTGGGAGGCGAGAGGGTGGAACGAGGCTGCCTGTCGGGGACTGCGTCATTATTGAAGGAAGTTCTGCCTCGCCTCGCTGCCTTATGATCCTGATCCCTGTGTCTCAGCTCCTCTTTCCTCATTCGCTGTCACTCTTCCGCCGCCTCTCGTCAAAACAGACGCCTCCGCCGTATCAGTTCTCGACCCGCGCTACCTTAAGCATATCCCGCGTCGTACACCACGTACCTGCGCGAACTTGCTGCCTTCCTGTCGTGCCAGCACTCCAGACAGAATTCATCATGCATGGCTGCAACCCCTACATTGTTAACTCGCCGTAGTAGGCAGCGCAGTGCTAGTACGTCGCGCACGTAGAGCCGTACTTGCATGCATGTACATGGAGACGGATGCGTGCACACGTATTCGTATGCACTGCGCGTAATTAAAATTGTTTGTGCTATCTAAAGTGTTATCTATAGTGACTGTGCATTAACGAGTACGTGTGACTAAATTTCTCGCGTAATCAAATTTTTTATATGTAAGCGTGATTTAGTCTAGTACAATGTTTTTTTCATATTTTTATGGCGCAAGACGTAAAAAGATTAGATAATAATAAGCGAAATTAAGACCGATAGTGTGAATAACACAATTAACCGAAAAAGAAGGCCATTTTTCAGCCGAAGCAAATTTTAATGCCTGATATTTATGTAAATTTTTACAAGTTCATAAATTACGCGCTAATTATTTATCGGTCTTAAAACTGAATAAAAAATAAAGCAATAAATTTTTTGCAGTCTTAAGATGTATATGTTAGTGTCAAAGTTTCAGTTTAAATTTAAAACTGCCATGTGTTTCAAGATAAACAAATAATCAGCAGTTTTCATGAACTGGAAACTGTAAAAATTTAAACAAATATTATTAGGCACCAAGATCCTTTTCGACCGAAAATTGGCGTTCTTCGCATAATTGTGTAAAAAGATTAGTTTGAATGTGGCTGAATATTATCCAAAACTATGCATGAATATTCATCGTCATGTCAGCGTAATATGCATAATAGTAGTCGTTACAGAATCCTTATTATTGAATTATCATTAAAAACTTCCTAACATTGTTGCTGTCTCAGTTAAGTTATGTACACGCTTCTACCCTCCGTAGACAGTGAACCTTTTACTCTTGTTTCAGCGAATTCCAGACAATCGTTAATTAAAGTTTATTGTGTCTGACTGGTTTCTACTGTTTGCGATTCCTTGTCGTATACTTATTAAGAGCATTACTAAGACAGCGTAATAGAAAATTTGGTATTCTACTTCGTATAAATAGGCACCGAGTATAATTCAGCAAGACAGTAGACACCAATGCAATTTAACACAATGGAACATCAACTAATATATTTGAGATTCATTTGAAGAAGTTACGAAGTGGAAAAGTTACACGATCAATTTTTTCCTCGTTGAACTTATTAGCTTTATGATGCGCGCACGTGTGCACGTGTGCGTGTGGCGATTTCCCGACGTCTTCATCGAATCAAAGCAGACCGGTCGGCGGCCGTCGAGGAAAGGAAATTAGCTCTAACCGACCAGGTTTCGTTTGTTTTAGCCCATCCGTATTACCTTATTCTCTCATTCACTCTATCTCGCAAAACGTTCTTCCGCCGTTCCGCTTCCCTTTTTATCTTTCTCAAGCGCTTCACCGATTTTCTCTCTTTCACCTACCTCTTCGGCCCGCGGGCAATCGTTACTATCCTATCGCAATCTCTCTTGCACGTCCAGCATTTTTCTAGAAACTATCTCGCTTGGACGGGGCAATCGCCCAAATGCTGACGCGGCCAGAGCTCAGAGATCGCCTCGGCTATCCCCGCCAGGTACGTACGTATCTCTGCTACATTTGCAATTGGAAACTTTACTCCGCCGATGAAATTAATCGTTCACGTCGGCTCTTTCGAAATGCGTTGACCTTTCGCGCCTCGACCGAGCCTCTTCGTCTCTCTATCAATGGTTTTATTGAAAAAATCATAGTTTCTCGAGAATCGACTGATATTTTCACTTTAATGTAAGAACCGAGTCGTCATATCTACAATAAAATTTTTAAAACATTTCAACGCGATTCTTGCTGATAGCAGTATCATGAATTGTACGCATTATTTCACAAATTAATTTCTAAAAAGCGTATAAAAAAATAAAGATTGTATCAAATTATTTTTACATGTATTGAACAAAAATGTGGGCGATAATAATTAAACCAATTTCCAGTATCATAATCTCGCATTTTATTAGTCAACGTTATCTCCTACACGCGTAGCTGATTTAACTTTAATAAATTAGAGCGGGATAAATTACTCTGCTCCCTCTCTTTGTACGCCGGCGATATTACGGTGCATGGCTTACGTCGTGATTTTAAAATGCTGTCGTCCCCGCCGGTATGTCTAATTAAGCCCGCAGATAATGAATTTTTCTGGATAACGCAGCTCGCGCGCGTGCAGAGAAAAAAGCGCGGTCGTGCTCGTTCGTTTCTCTCTTAATAAGTCGACTCGATCGTTCTCGTGCGAGCATGAACGTGCTCCCGGTAACTAGCATCTCGTACCGCGCATATAGCGACGTTAATATCATGCGAACGGGATGTTAAATTATGGTAATGAAACGTTTCGAAAACTTACGACAGTGTTAAATAGCGGTAAGGTCGGAGAGCCAAATTTCCATTTGCCTAGTGACGAATGGTGATTACAATCGTTTCCGCCCCTGCAGAATCCATTATAGACTTGTTCTATCGTCGGATCTGTCTCACTCTCGGCGCGCACAGATTATAATTAGACGGACATAGTAAATTCCGACGGACAGCGGAGCTTCCGCCAACGGATCCTCATCTAATCGCCGGAGATAGTTACGGCTCGCCATTCTCATAGATATTCCTCCAGACGGCGAAAAGTATTCGCGGTTCGAAAAGAATTACGTATTCGACATACGATTCGACACACTCGATTTTGCGAGAAATTATTTCCAAAAGATATCGACATACATTCGAGTATCGCTATACAACTATTACAGTAAATAAAGCAGTATCGTAACGTTCAATGAATTTTTGAGATTTTCGCTTTTTATAAATATTCGGTTTTTTTTTTCGGAATTTCGTAAATTCAACTTTTCAGATATGCAAGCCGAATCAGTGCAGCTAGTATTGATACAATTAAAACTGCAGGCTGAATGATTGGAAATACTTTCAGCATTCGCGTTGTCGACAATGTCGAAGGAATCAGTTATACGGCTCTATCGATTTTCCATTCCATCAGTGTTTCCAAGTCTATGCAATGCATTTACAATTTAGGTACCTGCATCAGCGTATTTCGACGTATTCAAAATCGAAGGACGGCAGATATACGATTTCATCAATTTCCCGAAAGCGTCCCGGAATCGTGGGCCGCGTCGCATTTACAGCCGTCGAATAACGATACGCTTTCAGCGCATCCGAAAGCATTAAGCGCGCGTGGGACTCGCGGACGCGACTGTCGGCCGCGATAATGGCGCGGCGAAGTTTCCTCGGCTGACACGCGTGTTTTACGTGCCCCGACGGTGGCTTTCAAATTACGCAGCCACTTAAACCTCGGAAATTTATCGTCCGTGGCGAATCGCGCGTAAGGCTGTGTCCCGGGAGCATCGAGTCTGCGAGTCTTCGGGAAGCGTTGCCACGGAGAACAGCGGTCCCGGCTACAGTTTGTCCGTTTAACGTTTACACACACCCCGTGAATTACCTAATCTGTTTTATAGAGCGGGGCGGCGCGACGATAAGTGCGCCAGACGCTAGATCTTTCCCTATGAATTATAGCTAAGCGTGCGTAAAACGTTATCGCGCTCGTAATTAGAGCGTCGCCTCGACCGTGTAGTGGAATCACGGTAAATCAGCGGGACAGGTAAGACTACCTTTGCCCGTTCGTAATCGCCGCGTGCGAGCACAGATCGGACTAACCGTGGGGCGCAGTAGCCCGATAATTACGCCCGTGCTCCCATAACGCGCTGTTAACGAATTATTTCTCAACGTGATAAAGGCCGGAGATACGTCGTCGGCGATATACCGGTCAGCCACGGCATTGAATGCATTGTGCGTGCAAACGCGTTACAGCTCGATTCTTTTTTTGTTTACGCGCACTGCGCGCGACTCGCTATTTTCCATAGCCGCGAAAGTGTATATACATTTTTTTTGACACGGAAACGTCAATTTGGAGATGCGGAGGTTTTAATTTTATATGCGACGTGTGTCCGAAATTTCGAATTGGATTTCTAAATTTAACGTGCGTACGCGAAAGCGCTGAGTACGGTTGATTTTGATGATTTCTAGTTGCTAGAAGTTAAAAAAAAGCGTACAGCTTTAATTTACTAAATAAAATTGCTTCGTGCTGTTTAAATTGCCACGCGAATAACATTTATATTACAAACGAAAGAGGCAGGACGCAAGTTCAGCGAAACTTCGTTGAAATTTCCGTGGAAAATTCTAACTAGATAATAACGATTACACAACATCGCAAACGCGAGGAGAAACTTAAAAGTTTGCCGCATTAACTTTATTCGCAACCGAGCCAGTGAAAAACTTCGTGCGGCAGCGGATTAAGCCCGATGAATACGGAAACATTTTAGCACTACTATTATCAAGCGGGATTGATGTTTATATTTAAATATTGCATGTTTTTTTTTTAAGATAAGACATTTAATCTTCAAAATGTAATCGGTGCGTAAGATTGTACATGCCTAACACCTGCATCTTTTTTTATTAACTCTTCTATTCAACATTAAATAGTTTTCTTATTAACGAATAATTTTTTTCTCTGTCATATAATTTATAACATTTTTTTAGAGTTTAAAATTTAAATTAAAATGTTTGTCATTTTGTAAGCAATAACGTTCAAATAATTGTCACCAGAATAGATAGAAATAAGAAAAACCTGCTCGATAAACTGTAGAATATATATATATATTGTTTCCTAGACAATAAAAAAGTTAAATTTTGAAAAATAAATTATATAGAGACGTGCATGGCATAAATTAACAAAAGTCGCAATTACATTTGTACACTTCTTAGTTTCTTATTATGTTCTGTATTTTAAATTATTCTAATCATTATGCTAACACGTTTTTATATAAAATATGTATCTATTCATGGACAATTTTACAATTATTTTGACTTTATTTTTACATTTATCTTTTTTAGTAAATTCATCTACTTGAGCTTTGGACAAATCTAATATATTTAAGGATCCATCACTTTATATTACCTGCTTTCGCAAAATTATTTGATCGTTAGAAACTTTCTTCATTAATGCCTTCACTATTACCTTATTTTCGTAGGTTGCAATAGAGATTAATATACCATCTTGTTAATTTTATGAACCTCTTTACGACTGTAAGGCATTTTCTGCAAGATAGGAATATAGCAAGAAAATTTAAATATTTTCCATAGTTTGGAGTTTCTAAATTCCACTTCTGACATATCGATATTTAAATGAGAAAACTTGACATGAAAAATAAGAAAGATTTCGTGGAAAAAATTGTAATCGTAAAAGCAGCCGTTGAAATATACGTGATACTTTTGCATTTACTTTATCCGAACATTCCTTATGCGTATCACAGTTTATAAATCCGCATTACGGCTGCGCTGAGTGAATTCTTTCTGTGTAAAGCTATTCTAAATTCATCCCGTAAGAAACATGTACGTGTTTAACAAAAAAACATGCAGCTCGTGCGTTCTCATCACGTTCTCTTCTCGCAACTATGCTTCGCAGTTTTGACGACGTGCATTCACCACGCGCAGTTCTGCTTTATCTTCATTTCTGTCTAATTTTCAGCCGACTTTTACATTTTACTATTTTATCCGAGGAATGTCGCGCCGGTTCCTAGATCCCAGTTTTCAAGATTTAGCTAATGTACTTCTCGTAATACACTGTACTTGCATAATGCGCGTACTGAGAAAAATATCTCCACGACGAATAGGAACACTTGCATACATCACATCTTAGAATTAGATTCAGAGAACTCTAAGAACTCGCGAATTTTTCAGTTGGCAGATTATGCAGCAATTTTTCAAACGAAAATTTAAATATATATAATTAGGGAAAGAATTGAAGAAAGCATAAATAAAAATTACATATGTAATCAAGAAGGAAATTTTAAGAAAGAAAACAAAATAGAAAACCATTAATAAAAATGATAAGAAAATAAATAAGAAAATTAGCTTACCATTTAATTCACATCGATATTTAACCCTAGAGTGCTACTGTAGGTGAATTTTCACTGTGACGTTAATTTAAGTTTAGTACAATTATTATTAAAATTCATTGCTAAAATAATACTTTCTTTTTACATTAAAAATGATTTTAGTTATTTTAACACTTTGCAATTTATAAAGTAAAAAAAATCTAAAAAGATTCTTAAAAATGTAAAAAGAATCTTAATTACGTGGGTGGAAAATTTTCACTCAGAATAGTATTAACATCAGAAAAATTTGAGTAGCACTCTAGGATTAAACAATGACGTTAAATATAGAATATAACGGTATATGTTTTTAACTATGAGTGAAACAAGAATAGCATTTATTCGAGTAGCTGTGATGTAGATGTTTAAAAGCGAAATACGGCGCCGAAACAGACAGCAGCAGCTTGCACCTCCTTCGTTTCCAGCGTGCGATTCCTCGTCGTCACGGCTCGCAATTCCAAAAAGCTTCCGCCCAGGTAGTCCACTCCCGCGCGAAAAATTTCGCGAACTTCATCCTCATTCCTGTCTTATTTCCTCCGTTTTCACGCTCCAGATTTTCACCCGACTTCTTCTTCCGTTCGGAACGCTTCGGCAATTTCGATTACTTTCCTCTTCCCGCACACCGTATGCGAGAACGTTATTTCGCTCTTTTTATGCGATATTTTATACCATAAATTGAAGCATCCTCATTAGAAGTGTATGTCACGTTACGTACTATTTTTGGAATTAATTTTGCGCAAAATACAATCAAACGTTAATTTTCTGATTTTCCCGCAAATTGTAACTTTCTGCGAATCGGAAGCGCTGTATCGATCTTGTTGTCGTAACATCGGGAGCGTGTTGTTACATGAGAGGGAGTATTCCTGTTTGGATACTGAAAATATGCACGTGCACCGAGAAAGAAATTGAGATGTGTCTTCCATCTTCTTCCACAGTAACTCCCATCTCGGGTAATATCCTAGTTTCCGGAAACTTCCACGTGTATACGCGCGTAGATAACCCACCTTCGTGCGAGAAATTTGTGATCTATCTCAATTTCTCTCTCACACGGTGGCTTTCTTGTCGCGAGTCTACCTCTACTCGGCATCCTGTTTCCGTGCCATGCGATTGCTTGTGTGCATAAATATGTTCTGTCTTAAAAGTACATCCAAACTTCGACTTCATGAGATATACATTTTAAAGGCACATTTAACATTAGAATCCAAGAATATTTTCTTTCTTAGAAGATACACGCCGATTCTTGGTACATCACGCGAATCTTTTTAAATCCCTATTATAGAGTAGAGCAAGAGTGCGACAGTGATATTAACACGGCACTTGCGAAAGTGTATAGAGTAATCACGGGAATTCGGCATGCGAGAAGGCGACGACGACGCTGCAGAAAAAGTCAGCAGCTCATTCCGTAAGAAGCGTAAGCGCGGCGAGATTATGATATCGCGCAACCGTGCAGTTCCCCCCTATCGCATTCCTCCTCATTGCGTTATACAATCCCGGGACATTTACACGCGCATATACACACATCTCTGTATGCATACAGAATTTGCGCCGTTCTCGTGGCGGAGCGAGAAATTGGCGCGCTATCCTATCCCTTTCCCGAATCGCACGCTCGGTGTTCCTCACAATTCCACTTTGACCCCTCCTCGCCGCGCTAATTCCATCCGGTGTTATGCACGTGTAGTGTCTGCGAGGGAGAATTTAGTGGCGCGACGCGCTGCACCGGCGGCGTGGCGCGGGTGCGACCGAGCTTCACGGAATTTTTACCGAACGATTCGTGCCGCGCGACTCGCGCCATTGCCTACGAAAATTATGCGCTGACACGAGCCACTCGTTTCCGGAAAGTCAATCGAGCATGCCGACAGGAAGAAATCGAATATTCGGATTTTCTTATTACGGCATTAAATCGGACGAAAAAGATACGATTCATGCTAAACTGATTTAAATACCAATCAGATCTATCTTGCAGTGCGTTACTCAAAATTAAATAATCTCTTTTAATAAATTGGATATCAGAAGTAATTCGTTCCTATTTCTAGTGGAGAAAAAAATCGTTGTATTTATTCATTCTTAATTTATTTTTATGCACAGAAAAAAAATTAGTATTAAATCAATAATACATTGTTTCGTATATAAGCAAGAATATAAAATTTCCTTGGAAGTATTTATAATCTCAAAGAGACATAATTTGCTAACATAAAGAAATTTTGTTTCTTCATGTAAGCAAATTATGTCTGATCAAGATTATTAAATTTTTCCAAGGAAATTTTATATTCTTGCTTATATTATATATGAAACAATGAATTGTTGATTTTTTTTCTGTGTGACACGACAGAAAAACTCTTTAGCATTATTCTTCTTTGTTCGTATTAGCGGATCGTATTATATTTTTATATATGACTTTCGAGTTTAAAAGAATACGTAGAGTGTCATCGTTTGAATGCGATTTGTGTCGTCGAGAACTCGTTCGGTCTTGTTTCCGAGAGAAAGAGTCGACGACGGATACTGGGCAGGATGAAACTTACTCGTGCCATTTTCCGCGACGTAGGCAGGGAAAATACCTCTCTGCCACTCTAGCCGAGTCCCCGTGCGCCTAATCTCTAAGTGGCGTCATTTATCTGAAGAGACGAAACTCGTAGATACGTACAACCTCGCGCATGCGCGTTCAGGATACGTTTCTGTGTGCGAAAAGGCAGCAGGAAGGGATATACGAGAGACATAGGTGAAGTGGGTACCTAGTCTCGTCAACGTAGAGAGATCGCAGTCTCCCAGAGGACCTGGAAGACGAAAAATATACGTTTTCCGTATAAAGTGCCCCGGAGAGCTGAATAGACTTTCCGTAATTTTGCGGGTGTATACATTTAAATTATTAACATTACTATCTTGAAGGAAAAAGAAATGTGTATATATATATATATATATACAAATTAACTTTAAAAGTTCATGTTTTAGACTTAGAGATATACTTATAAAACCTGTATTGCGAAGACCTGCTTTAATTTTATGAAGACAAAAATAAAAAATTTAAGATGCGCGAGCTTGTTATTTATTAGTATAATTATAGTTGCATAAATATTTTATGTTTTCAACTTTTAAAAATCAGCTTAAGAGATTAACTCGAAAATTCATTAAAAAAGAGTATCATGATAGAAGACTCCAAGATGATCAACTAAATGACCGCTTCGACAAGCTTCGTTCGTTGAAAGTGCCACCGGTACGATGGTGAAAAAAGAAGAAGAAGAAAGGAAAGTAGGAGCTGATCCTAATGGTGGTAACGTCATCCTGTCGCCCGGGAACCGTGTATGGCTCGTTGAAGAGCGAAGCCTCTTCGGCCTCCCTGAAATCCTTGGTAGCGCACCGAAGGTGAGATGGCGAGGTAACCTGAGGCGTTATCCGAACGTTACCTAACCGCGGCTGGCGATCCAAAGCGAAACCCTATCCGCTCCTCTGTTAAGAAACTCTCGCTTCTTCTCCTCTCCTTTCCTCTTTCTTCCTCGGTGTTTGGGAAGGAAGAGCGGAAAGAGCGACGGCACACAACACAAGAATGGACCGCTTCGTCTACCAGGCGAACGAAGAAAAGGGATGCGGAAGGAGGGAGGAAGCCTCTCTTTGGCTATATTGAGCCAGGCCTTAAAACTAAAGAGGTGAGCCGGTTGCGCAGGGAGAGGAGCAAACAGGAGAGGAGAGGACCGTCAGATATTCACGCGTCATAAAGCAGTGGAATAACCTCCTCATCGGAGTTCCTTGCTCCGTGAGAGCGCCGTATCCTACCGTGCGAAGTATATCGTAATCGGTAGAACGAAAAATGCGCTTCGACATTTCGCGAATTTAAGGACTACCGCGTCCGATTTGCTCACGATCCTCGAACTTTACACAATCGTGCGCAAACAGTCATTAGTGTTACGTGTGAAAAAGATCGTATCCAATAACTCTTAATGTTGTTATTTAATTCAGATAATAGATATTTTAATTTAGACATAGACTAACTTTATATGTTTCTTCGGTCACTCTTCTTTAAGAAATTTTTCGTGAAATATTGCTGCAATGGGTATAACATTATTTTAGTTAAACATTTTTATCTATTACGACTAATTAATTTTTATAATTATCTAAGTACGAAAGACTGCTAGTTTTTTTATATTAGTCCGATCCTCGATAGTCGTTCGTGTACGTTTGTTTTTGTCGATTGATTTCCGCCCCTTTTGTGGATTTTATGAATTAATCAGTGTAAGTGACGCCTGCATTATGTAAATCATCTTCTCGTTGGTTTCACTCAAATCTCTGTTCTCTTACTCGCTACCTTTGATTTCAACTATTCATATAAACAATGTCATCTGAGTATCATATCAGGATGTTTGAATACGGGATACAGAGAACGCGTATGGGGTACGCAACGAGGTAAAGGAGACCCGTGTTACCAGGTTGTTGTGGCGTGTTCCTACAACAGCCATCGCGTTATCAGATTGAAATGGTGTTCCCGAGGGGGTTTGAAACATCACGAAAAGCCCATCTCGTACATTTCGAGGTCGAGGCAGATCCAGACGAAGAGGTGTAGTCGCAAATAAGAAAAATTAAATGAACGCCAGTCATGCTGAGGCATGTTCCGCACATATATACGGTCGCATGCGTCACGCACGAAGCAGACGAAAGTAATTAACGAGCGCCAATCAAATAAAATCGTTCAAATTTTCAACGCTTAACTCACACAGCGCGGCGTTTCTCTCTTTCTCGAGCGCGTATGTTTTATTTTTTTTTTTTCTCTTTATAAATATCTACGTACTGTCGTTACACATGTTTCCCGAAATTTATCGCCGTGCAAATAAACCCCAACCGTTCTCACCAATCCAATCTCGTTAGCGTCTGTCGCGTTACGAACAAACGACATCAAGCGTAAATGCGGACAGAATGAAAAATGCTTCGTCGTGCTCAAACACGTCCGCCCGCGCTTCAATCTTCTGCGTCTACCTGTCGAATCTAAGACGAAGAATGCCTCGTGTGTCACAGCATTTTGTTTAAAAGAAAGAATAAATTAGTGAAGTTCACCAAGTAAAAGTATGGTACATTCGAGCTGTTCCTCGAATTACTTTATAAACCATCAACATCATTTTATTAGTGTCAATTTGTATTTCGGTGTCTCGATGAATGCAAGCCTTTCAGGACGGCCGTTTCGCTTGGTATCAATTGGTATTTCCGATTTTCGCCGAGACATGGACAATTAATATGCCTTAATTCGTTCGATTCGTTGATTGAAAAATCCCGTCCGTTCTACCCAATAATAGCTTCATCGGATATTTATTGAATACCGTGTTGATCGATACGCGAGAAGAGCGCTTTCGGAACAAGCACCGTCTGACAAGCACGGATTCCGCAGCAAGTGGAGAAGCCGTTTTCATTAGCCGGTATGGCCACTGTAACGAAATATTATGACATCAAGAGGAAATCGATATCAATTTTTCTGAGGACGACGCGAGCGCGGCGCGGCGCGGCGCGTCCGGTATTATTTCGTTCGTCTCGTTAATTAGAATCCACTGAATCCATTAGAATCCACCTGAATACGCAGAATGGGCCTGGTGTAGCAGGACCGGGCAAGTGACCGTGCACAATACAAACGCACGTACGGCGAATGCCGGCGTTTGTATCGATCGTGACGCGCATATCGATTATAGCACACGCGCCGACTGGGGCAATTCCACGAGTAATTATCTGAAGGTAACCAAACATCTAATAATACCAGACAAAATCTATATCCGCCCATGGCGCACGCATGCCTGACCATTGAGGTTCCTTTCCTCCCATGAGCTATATATCCTATACGCAATAAAACGGCGCGTGTAACTCGCGCGGCGTGGATGAGATTGCTTCGGCGATCGCGCCTGCCGGAAGTCGGGCAGACGTACTAAACGCCCTAAACGTACGCAACCCCTCCCTCCCTAAGACGTGTGTTTCTCTGTGCGTGAAATTGAACAGAATGAAAGAACTGACGACGGCGCATAATGATACCTACTAGGAGGAAACGAGCCGAGTTCCCGGGGACCCTCGCCCGCTTAGACGGATGGTCCTGCCCCCGAATTTTGCTCGTGACTAACGTATTATTAGCCTGTTTTGTCTATGACAAACTGTTAAATAGAAGGGAAAGTACGGCGAACAATGAGGCTTTTACGAGGGAGGCTTTTTTGGAGAAATGTTTCGTTACACGAAGAAGGTACCATTTACAGTAATTGCCCGACACGATCGATATTAAAGATGCTTCGTTAAACTAAGTAACATAAGATTGCACGATGCATTCTGAAAAAAATACTCTTTATAAAATTTCAGTCATACAATTGTAGGAATTAAAAAATCATACGAGCGCTACAGAGAAATGAAATACTGAATTAAGTATGTATTTAGAAAAGTTGCTCTTTACTGTAATTCTGCTGGAACTTTTTAACAAACGACATTTGCTCCTCTTTTGGATTTGTCCGTGAAAAACGAGCGCGTATTAAGAAAATAATATTTTCGAGACGCGAGAATGAATATTACAGTCCTCCTCCCCCTTTCTCATCGCGACGTCTCATCCTCATCCTCTTCCTGCGTCGCGACGCGAAAGTTACTTCGTGTAGAAATTAGAGTGAGGGAAATCCGTCTCGTCCGCCACTTCAAGTAGGCACACATCGCGGAAAACGAGCTCGATTGGTCGAGCCGGTTATATGTTGACGATTGTGTACTTTCTCACACCACCGTGGCAATACCGCCACCAACATATCTGAGTATTGTCGAGTGGGTCGACAAGAGTAACGCATCCCGACGTAACGCGTGTTACGAGCGAACTGAACCACAACGAAATAACGACCGCAGAAAGTCTACCAATTCTGCTATTTCTACCACTCGGGAATTACCGTGCTGCTACAATTATTTTTGGAGAGCTTTTCGAAAGTATTGCACGTTACTTAGATTTAGTGTACGAGAGCAGTTATATTAAGAGACTCGGAAACGGACACAATTTTGCGTCGTATCTGTTAACAACGATCGTCAGTTAGGAAAGCGCAAGAGAGAAAAAAATTTTATATATTTGATATTCTTTAATCACGATTTTCTAATTGCTGCAATTATTTTAATTATATATCTAATTATTAATCTATTTCTATAAGAAAAAAAGTGATCAGAGAAATAATTATTGTGGCACGTAGCAACGGAGCTTGAAATTACGAAATGCTTCGTAAAAAAACGCACGACTGAAATCATCAGTGAAATCACCGATACTGCAATCATCGAGGAAGTGGGCGGGGACAGCTGCATCCCTATAAAACCCTTCACTCGCAGTCTTTCTCTTTCTATCCTTGTTGGTAGACATCGATATTTCACGAACACGAAGAAGACGTAGACATGTATCGTGTACGCGCACATAAACTGACGCGCGGTTGACGGGCGTGCGTGTGTGAGATTTGTACACTCCTCCCCTCGCCTTACATCACGCACTTCATCCACCTCCGCCATCGCCATTGCCATCGCCCATTGGATGTCAATGACTCGGATGATTTCGTGAATATTCGTCGTCAGTAACTACGTGCCGACGACGACGGTGGGGACGGAGGCGTCAGTGGAAAATCGATTGCCACCCAGACATCGAGGTTCTGTCGGGAATCTCATCGAATCGATGTGCGACGCGGTACAACCCAGGGAAAAAAACTTAACAAATTCGCTTCTTTCTCGTACCAATTGATAATAATTGATTCTCAAGACATTGCAAACACAGACGACCTCTCTCTACGTCGAGAGAGAGTCGTGTCTCCGACATGTTACTTTTAATTTTAATTAAATAAGTAATGTCATTCAACGTAAATCTGTACAGAATTGCATATAATGCAAGTATTTTATATTTTTATTAATATGATATAATATAGACTTTCAACATACGAACATATTTTACGGATAAGTTGAAATAGGATATTAAAAAAGTAAGTTTTATGTGTCCTACTTTTTCGTGACTTTAAGTGATAAACTTTATACATCAGTTTTCAAAGTTAATTAAGTTAAACGATAATATAAAATTGATGAATCATCTTTTTTCACTTACCACCTTTAGCCTATTCAATTTAAGTTCTAGAAACCAGATACACGACAGTAAAACTCACCTGTAACACACAAAAAGAAGCAACTATTATTTTGTGTATAGATGTAACATACTCTATTAAAATTGACTTCATTTTTATTAATTTACAACACTGTTTTTGTGAGTATCTGAATAAGATAGGAACAAGAATTTAGTGGGTGTAAATTATATCTAACTAAGGATGCGCGTTTTTAAATTTTTAGTAAGAAGAGGCGTGTAAAATAAAAAAAAACGCGAAGGAAAGAGAGAGGGCTTTCCTTTTAATTAATTTGGGAATTACCACGAAGGCAGGGCGACCTGCCTCTCGTAGCCGCCCAACCTTCCATAGAGCTTCTGTATTATGAACAACTTTTATAATTAGGCAATGAAGAAAACTTCGTCAGAAAATTCGT
Organism: Solenopsis fugax; assembly: GCA_003595255.1. Classification (NCBI taxonomy): domain Eukaryota; kingdom Metazoa; phylum Arthropoda; class Insecta; order Hymenoptera; family Formicidae; genus Solenopsis; species Solenopsis fugax. The sequence goes on from QKQZ01015192.1 coordinate 41,332, forward strand.
AGCATCGTTACTTAGCGCCACCTTGTTTTCTGCGCCATTTCGAGGATACCATTTTATTAAAGTAACACCATTTTTCGTTCGTAGAATGTGTTCCCATCTCGAAGATTACCAAAGCATAACGAAAGATTATGGAAACGTGTAAGTTACGACAGTGAAGTGATACAAAAATGTCAGAAGGGCCGCTTTCGTAATTCGCTTGTGTATTGAAAAGCTATTTGTACTTATGTACTAAGAATGTATGCGCTGGGAAACGATGAGGATCCCCGATGACTTCTGAACCATATCGCCATGCCAGTCACCTCCGAGGTGGAAAATGGAAAAAAAAATTTGACGCATTTTAAAAGTTTCCTGTAAATGGAAAGGAACTCGGCGCGTCGTAGCTCGTACCACGTACGGGATAGAAAGTGTGTTATCAAGTTTCGTCCCATGGTTATTTCATAACCGACTATGGTATAACTCAGCATGTTCATGCATACCTTATGTTTATGCGCCTGCAACGCCGACATCCGGCCGCGTAAACACCATTTCGCGGTATGCCCATGTCGCGTATCTCGTATGAAGAATATATTATGCTATCTGCTTACTGGTCACACTCGAAATATATGGGCTCGTGCAGGTTTGCACTTCATTTTCAAGTGGAAATTGTTGAGTTCGCGCATTTTAGAGATTTATCAAGAGATAAACTACGACGTGCTGCTAACGGAGTTACACTGTATAGCCCTTTACGATCGAAGGTAAACCGCACATGAATTTACAGCGTGTGCATTGTAAAAGCGGTGACACCGTGATACCGTGTATTCTCCTAGAAACCTTATTACTGAGTCTCCGAACTCCTCGTTTTATTATTAATACGTGACACCGTTTCTGGTCGGTACTTTCGTCGCGCGGAACTGGCTTATATTTTTACGACCTCCCCCGCGCCGTCGACATTCATAAATTGAAAGATTGAACTGCAGCTGTTCGTGACAGTTAATTAAACGAGAACAACTTTCCTGAAGCCTTGCTATACGTCTCAAGAACATGCACTGTCTTAATCTGTTCGGTAAGTTGATGCAATATTTATATATGTTCGATTCCCTTATACTATCGCGATTCGAAAGTGGAACATCGACCATCTATTGTATAATGATTCTGTTTTTATTCGTCTTCTTTACACTGTTTCACGACATAGCGTTGAATTCTCTTGCATCGAAATAATATTTTTAATTGAATAACTCATTTGATTTACGACTTATTTTGTGTCACGATTTTCAGCATGTCATGATCACTTTATTAGATAATTAAATCCCGTCTAAATAGCTAATAATATTAGCTTTCGCAAGAAATTGCTAAAATAGCAATACTGTAAATATATTATATAATTAAGTTGAAATATGTAGTATCAAATATTTCAAATTTTGCTCCAAAATACTATTATTTTAGCGACTCTAATAATACAAAATAAATAATGCGAATATAAATTTCGCGAATATATTATAATTAAAAAATCAAATATCTTATTTTCAGATTCACCCGTTTTAGTGTATAATAAAAATATACACAATAAAAAAATTAAATAAAAATATTATGATTAAAAGTTTAATATTAAAAACCTCTATAGAAAAAGTTATATGAAGAAACATAATTTGTAATTAAATTTTATACGAATTATAACAAAAGGATTATGACATAAAGAATAAAGTTTTCAATGCATTAATTTACATCCACAGAATATCCCTATGTCTCAACACTGAATATTGTACATAATTAAAAAGAAAATGAAACAAATGCTGAATCATGACTCTTTCAGCGTCCAGCTTTTAAAAATTATTATAATAGACGTCAGCATGAAACAAATTTTGAAGCAAGTAAAATTAAAAAATGTGATAACGTTGAAATAATTCCATCTTGGATAAAATGCAAAGTTTTCGTTTATGACTCATATGTAATTCTATAAAATTATTATTCTAAAGCAAGTCTTTTGCATTAATTTTTAGAATACATTTTTATTTACTTTTGAAATACATGCAGATGTATAAGCGTATAATATTTGGAAAAATCCATTTATCAATTCTCTCAACTAAAATGATTCGTTATAGTAAAAAAAGTAATTGTAATGATAGCGCGCAGCATCGCGAGTTACGATTGATTATCACCATGTCATTAAGTTCTTTCGCGGTCGCTTTGATGAATAGTTTCTTCCGGATGACATCTCTGCAGATAGGTCGGCCACAGAGTTATCTCGAGAGCGGCGGAACGAAAGCATTTTCCTTAGCCTCGCGCGAGTCGCCTGTCGAAAGGATAAAGAGGTAGGAGAAAACGATCGTCGTTTTCGAGGAGGATGCGAGAAATCGTGAGAGCAAAGGTGTACCGAGAGTTACTAGCGGAAGAAGAAGAGACGACGGGGACCCGAGGTATCATCTATCATCCGCCTGTTTACCGGCGAAACAGCCTGCAAATGCTATTCAATTTGCCTGATGGAAAGCTTTCCTTCCTTCCTCGACCTCGTGCGCGTTCCGTTCCGCGTCGACATTCCTTGACTACTAAGTTTCCTCCACGCTGCTCCTTTTCCACCCTCTCCCTGAGACCCCGCGCTACCCCTTTCACGGGGTCTCTCGGCGCCGCGGCTTTTCCTTCGCTCTTTGGCTCCCCGTCCCGATGTATCTTTCATTTTTTTTTCTCGCGCGTAATGCGTTTCCGCGTGTTTGCTTTCATTTGAATTCTGCCTAATGCGCTCTTGGGAAAATGGCTCCTCGCTAGCCTAAGACGATCGCGAGCAGCGTGTATATCAGGACGCTTTGATAAGTTCACGTTCTCAGTAAAAAATCTCATCTCTTTTCTTCGTTGTGTTGAGCGGCGGACAAAATTCAACTTTACGTCGAATGGAGAGTCTCTTTTCGTAACAGAGTTAACTTATTTTTGTATTTTAGTAAATAACGCGTAGATATTTTTATTTATCGAGCGAAACCTTCGGTTATTCCTCCATTTAAACTGTCGAATTTCTACGATATTTTTCCGTCGGCGCAATCCTCCCGCACGGGTCCACGTCCTTTCGACGCACTCTCGCGTATTTGCTTTTCATCGAGTCACACCGTCTATCTCTCACGTTTCTAATGGCCACTCGAATGGTGGCACGTTGCCTTCTAGACGATCTTAAAGCGTGCGGTATCGAAGGGCAGTAGAGAACGAATACACACGTAGAGTGCAACGATAGAGAGATTTCCACGAGTTTGAGCTAGGTTCGAAAAGAAACTGAAAGAAAGACCTTTGCCACTCGTCTTACAGGAGAAAACCCTTTCCGCCAGTCTATCGACGTTCTCGTGAACACGTGCGCGATGGGTGGTGACTAGCACTTCGAGATGAATAGGTAGAAAGACGCGAAATAGAATCGAGGAGAGAGAGAGAGAGAGAGAGAGAAAGGAATGCACGGGCAAAGTGTAGTGAATGAATTGAAGGTTTGGAGCAATAACATCGTAAGCCACGTGAAATTCTCACCTTATATTTATTTATCGATTGATTCAATTTTCAAACTTCTTCTAATAAGAAAGAATCTCCTGCCCTCTCCTCTTAAACATAACGAATTAAAAAAAAAAGATTTCTAAAAGGGAAACTAACGCAAAATTTTCAACTACAGCGAAGTTTAAATAAAAATGGCATTAATAGTCACAAAGTATCATGAAGCAGTCTCTAGAAGTTGGTGAATGATATTGCCAAGTTTCTTCCTCATTCTACCAATTTTCACATCGTGTTAATCGAGCTACGAACGACTGCCTCCGGCGTTGGCTCGATGCAAAGACTGGGAGACGGGAAGGGTTGAAAAGGGGAGATCCCGATGTCGGAGTTTGGGGGTAATCCGCGCATCATATCTCACCGTTGACAAGCATTCATGACCCCTGGTACCCGGCGGCCTCAATAGCGAACGACATTCGCCAACAAACGTTCTCCTCCTCTTCCTCGACATTCACCACCCGCCGCCCCATGCCCCCGCACGAACCCCCCGTGCTAGTCCCGCGTGCTATCACTCTCTCCGTCTCTCTTCCCCCTATCTCTCTCCCCTTCTGATTCTCATCGCGTCGCTTTCCACAAATTCCCAGCGTACAATCCCATAGACCGCAGTCGTTGAACCGGACGGAATACGTCAACGGATGGTAGCTCCGAGTTAAAAATTAACCGACTCACCATGAACGTGCTCATATTTTCCGAAGCTTGTCCCCGGAGCGCCGTGAAAACGCACGTTTCTCTTCTCTGAGCCGGCCTTTATCGCGCGAAACGCGACGCACGGGATTGTACCGCGATCATGCGGAAGAGGCGTCACTTGCATAGGCAGGCAGCCTTGGACGTGCGCATTGTATCGAGCCGTAACGTGCAGAGCATATTGCGGAAGCATCGTCGCGTTACATCGACTATGTCCATATTTATCCCTCGTGAAAATCACGTATCTAAACGCAAAGTTATCTCGAAGCTTATGTCACAGGAAAATTGTCCCGTCATTGGGTAAGATTATTTTCCCTTACGTGGACAACGATAATCACTCGTAAGGACGGATAAAATTAATTGCTGCAACGCACGCACGTATTTTCCGATATATCTTCTGTAAACGTATCATTTTGTAATTATTCTTTCAACTTTGTTATATATAGCGTATGCATTTCAATAGAGATAACACCATAATTAAACCCTTAACGAGCTGACATATATTTATGGATGAATGCGTTGCGCGAATATATTTTTACGCTTCTGAGCATTAAAGTCTGATGCGTATTATACAATGCACATTTTGATACAGAAACGAAACGTAGGATAAATTATGCGAGCGGAGCGGACGCCAAGTGCTTTTATCGTAAACAGCGTTTCCGTGATAGAATAATTAAGGCCTCCGCAATCAATATAAAATGGCCATTAGAGCGTTCAGACTGGGCGTCAGCGATACGCGGGATATATCGCGTTAAAGCGTAATTTCATTGAAAATCGCACGCGTACATAATGGTATTAATTTAAGAGGGAATTAATCCGCCGAGCGTCGCATTAATTTAAAAGCGTCCGCCCGAAACGATTTGTTGGCGCGCGCGGTACTTCACTTCGAAACCTGCCAAATTAAATGCCCTTTGAGAGATCGACGAATTTCCGTATACCATCGCAACCGTACACGCTCCCGCGTCGAACGCATACAAATTCTGCGTATACTGTAGATTTTTGTTTCTTTATTTTAATTTCTGATTAGGAGCTTTAAAAACCTTTAGTTCTTATATCCGATTGTGATCCTCTCTAATTGAAATTAAAATATGATCTGAACTTTTATCAAAATTATATAAATCTCGATAAATTATATATATTTTTTTAAATCTGGACTGTTTGTTTTGTATCAAAATTAAATTTTATTAAATACAGAAAGAGACGAATTGCCAAACGCTTAACATTCAAGTTATTTTTATATTGTCATTATATTTATGTTGTTTATACTAAGTAAAAATCTAAAATATTGAAAAGGTACGCTTTAGGAAACGGGTATGCATTTTGTAATTTTCACCAGTATTTCATTAAATTACATATTTTATTTCATTAAATTATATTATACATTGTATTTTCTCTGATAATGCAATTATTTTTTAAATTATTGTTCAGAGAAATGTTTCTATTGTATGAATATATTTCATTCAAGCGGCAGTAGAATGGAATCAAATTTTGAAAAGCTTAATAGGCTCACCGAAACAATTGAAAATAGCTTTATAATTATGATATAGTAATATAAAGAGAAACAGTGGCTGCGTTCAGCAAAAAAAAACAACTTTGCAGGTGTTGTAAAAATCTTTAATATGTACGAATGGTTTTTGTCTTTAGTTCCTGCCAGATCTAAATGCATAAACCAATCATATTAAAGAATCTTGCAACAGTTACTGTTTCTACTGAACGCAGCCAATGTATATGTAATTTTATCATCTATCAAAAGTGGCATTAACAATGTGAATTAGTTACTACAGTATTACCTTGTGAATATATATTAACATCGTCGCTCATAAGTTGGTACATAGTTTCGGTTGGTTGGAGATTAAACCTTCCGAAGCTTGCAAGAACATCACAAGCTTTATTAACAATGGCCGCATTGCATGTGAACGGCATCCGATACGACACGTGCCATAATTTTGCATCGGCATGTTGGATATTTACGATTAAGCAAATTTTCAAAGTATCGAACATTTATAATGTAAAACACGTTGACAATTTTACTGTAAAATTTTTGTACCCAAGAAAAGATATAATCTTCTGAGTAAAAAATAGCATATTTATGAATCTTTCGATATTATATATTTCTATTATCTAACCCCAATCATATCAATTAAACTTATAAAAATTTTGAAAATGCAATGAAGAACCAGAAATAAAGGTACTTTTTATATTATTTTCATAACATCGTTTTGTCGACGACGAAGGATAAATATTATAAACAATATATTAAATTTATACCTAAATTTCTGTTTAATTATTTTGACTAAACGATCATCTTTATAATAAAATAATTTTCACGATATATCCCACACTTAACATAATATGCCCCAATCTTCATGCACTGCAGACATTTCCTTTCTCTTTACACGACCGCAAGATGACACTCAAGTACAATTATCGTTTGGTTATAGAATTCCTTACGATTCCTAACGATAACGTCGTGAGAGTTGGAACGACGTTATTGGGTATCCTTAGGAGGCACACGGTAAATGCCGTAGCTGTAAGCCGGTCTTAGAGACAATTCAATTAGCCGATATGACCCTCCGACGTGCGTAGGCATGCACGGAGCACGCAGACCTGCATGTACACGCCGATCACAATATGCAATCGCGCACACCCCTCGGCGCGCATTCGGGAGCAGCAGCGTGCATGCAGATTCCGCTAAGTGTAGTTTTCCCTCAAGCCAGATCGGAATTATCGGAGCGATCGAGCAGCCGCGGTTGAATTGCCTTCATAAAACAACAATTACCGGCGGATTCTAAAATCGTTTACGGAGGTTAAATCCTAAGGCCCCTGCGGTTATTTCATCGGCGAACATGGCTCACCCATGCGATTTCTCGTTTGCCCGTTGTGGCAGACTCCTTTATTTCAATTTGCTTAATTAAAGTGCTTTCTGTTTGCATTCTTTTTCCTCCCCCAGAAATCTCTTAACCAACTGCGATAGAGAATAAACTGCGTTTTGCGTTATATCTGGATTAACGTAAATTGCACATGCTCTTCTTTTCGCGTACGTTCTTTTAGAAGTTTTAGAAGCGATCTGTAATACGTAGATTAAGAAAAATGTTTTATTGCTTCACAATCATTTTAGGAATCCATTAAGTAAACTAACCATTAAATTAAACCCAAGCAACGGAAACCTGGTTGATTCGTATTGTGTAATCGAGATATCAAATTCGAGAGCGTGCTGGTCGCTCAAGGAAAATCTGTCGAGATAAGTGCCGGGCACGTTCTGCCAATCACTGTATCCGTCGTTCAGTGATAGCCAACTCACGTTTCCAAATCAAATAAAGTCGTATCATGCTGATTGGGCTAATAAATGAAATACAAATAGAAGAAATAAATTCATTTTCTTAATAACAACAAACGTGGAGTGGCAACAAAAATAAAATTTAAAATTTAATGCAAAAACTCAAGATTATTGGAATTATTTCGTTCCAAATTGGGCTTGGAATAAAACAAAGATAAATAATTATAACGATAATTGTAATGTTAATTAAACAAATTAATAATTATTTCGATGGAAAGCAATTGACATAATCTGGAGGGGTCGATAAATAGCTTTGGATTTTAACAATTTCGTCATTATGAAGCGGATTTGATTCCAAATACGTCAATTAATTTAATAGTAAGAGAGGGCTTGGATGACGAATTGCCAAAATTCGAATAACGAATGATATTATGTTCCGCTCGGCACATGAAATATTTTTTTCGTCTCCGCGCGCAATTTGCCCGATCGCGCACTCGCGCGCAAAATTTAATTGTTTCAACGACGAAACAGAGAGCCGCACAATTAACAACTGCACCGCGGCTCCGGATAAACGCGCCGCGAACGATCGAGACCCGCTGTAATCCCAAAAATCTATCGCCTCACACGGGGGAACCGCGACCTCGCGCGCATATACGTATATACCGCGCCGACGAAATTTCAGCCGACAATCTCGCGAAGGGCGAAAACGATCGTCGGCGACTTTTCCAGCGCAGTATGAGCATAAATCACCGTCAAAATAGGCAGTTCGCTTCGGATGGACATACGCGTGCATTGGTGCGATCGTCCGTGCCGCGCTGGGTAGATCGTCGAGTTTTAAACGGACGCGACAGAGGGCTCGCTGATTTATTCCAGCGCTATTTGTTCACCCTCTCATCCCATTTTTACCTCCTCCTCCGTTCTTTGCGTTCGCATTTTCACTTTTTTTATATATATTTTTTTTCGTTCGATATACACGCAAGGGTCTCCTACGGGATGGTAACACGTAGCTGCGGGCGTCCGCAGCTACGTGCTGGCGGCCATGGCGCACCAGCAGTTTTCCCCACCGGGAAATCTGCAGCAATTTTTCATTACCCGACGCGACAATGTATCTGCCTGTTCCGTCCTTCTCCCCGCCTCCCCCACCTACCCTGCGACCGCCCTAACTCTCGAAAAAGTGTCGTGCCGCTACCTGTGCTTTGACACGGGTGAGCGCCGCACTTCGCTGGCCATGATAATGTTTTCATTATTCACCGGATTATACGGGGCGCGTTGGCGGAAATCAGGTGGGACGGTATTATGCGCCACTATCGGCTGTATCGAATCGGTGATTTACCGGCACGCGGAGAGAAAAAAGTTGTCGGCGCGACATTCCGGCAAGTAGCGCCATGATTTCAACGCGGGGACGGAAAATGGTCAATGATTTATTTTTGCGCGACGCACGCCGCGTTCGCAATTGCGCGAGATCCGTTTGATTAATGACAATGATGTCGAAACGCTGTCCACGCGTAATTTGTAATTTTAATCAACGTCTGTCAAAGCGTGCAAATATAAGAGAGACATTTACTTCTTTGTAGTCGCGTACCATCGATCCAACGCAATTTCGTCAAATCTTTATGGGCGTCCTAACTTACCACGAAACGGGGAAACGATGGACAATCTAATGAAATTTCGTCGATCGATAACGGAAGAGCATCGTGTCCCGAATGCAATATTCGTGGCCACGTTAACGCCGGCTCCGTATCTCTCAAGAATGAGGCGACTGCAACAACACGGAGCAACGGTGGTAGCTTGCGACAGCACAGCCAGCAGCGATAGCGCTTTATAAACTTCTTCCATTCCGGATGAAGCCTGGGTCGGTGGAAGCATAGCCCGGTTTTCATTGCGAAATAAGCCGCTCGGAGCGACGACGGATAGGTGGGTACACTATCCGCCTACCGAAGGATTAGGGAAATCGGGTTTACAGCATGGCACGGGATACGAGGGAGCCGCAGCCACGAGCGAGTCGACGAAGTAGAAATCTTTGCCGGAGCGTCTTAGCTCTATTTACCCCCTTCCGAGAGATCGCGATGCAGATAGACTTGCACGTTGGTAACTGCATCCTACGACTTGGCTGCAGGTTGATGTGGTCTCTCAAAGAGCGCCGGGTTGCGCCCGCCTCTCCCGACAGTTTCGCACTCGTGCAAGGAGATGCAGAACGCTCCGTCCCGACACGTCGCGTCGCGTCACCACGTTTATGAGATATAGCTCCCGAGAGACATCCCGATGCATCCCGTTTACGCATTACTTGCCGTACTTTGCTTTTCATCACGATCTTGAAGTAGGTAAAATTATGCGCCTTCCGAATGGAGTACACGAGATATTTAAAAACTGCGTCGCAATTTTAAAAAGTAATCTACGTGAAAGTAATATATATGTGAGAATCAAAACAAATATATACACTGAAAAAAAGACTGGTTATAACTACCAAATGTATAGTGAAATAGTATCAATTAAATATTTGGTCAATGTAACCAAAAATAATTTTACTTTTCTAAATATTTAGTAACTTATACCAGATTTGATAATACTAAACATTTAGTAAGATAAAATTGTTTTTGATTATATTGACAAAATATTTAATTGATACTATTTCACTATACATTTGGTAGTTATAACTAGACTTTTTTTTCAGTGTATATACCTATATATTTTGTATTTGTTATGTTCATAATTAGAGATACGNATACCTATATATTTTGTATTTGTTATGTTCATAATTAGAGATACGCCATAATTTATGATTTACGTTTTAATAAAAAAATAGATTATTTCCCATACACAAGTTCATTTAGTCATCGTTTTTCAAAAATTTTCAACGATCTGCGTCAAATAATTAGTATAATTTAATTACTTGTTAAGTTTCACTCATATAAGTGACCACTCCATTGGATTCTCTGTCACACAATATCCTTTGTCAAAGGCAATTACCGCTCTCGCAAATGACTGATAAAATCGAGCGAAGTATGTTAAGTACTTTACAAGAGAGTAACCAGCTTTGAATCCACTTACTACAACGGTAATTACGGCATCGTGAAAAGTGCGAGGCCGCTGGATTTGCGTGAATAATCAATAAAAAAAAGGTACGCGCAAAGAGAAGCTCACGGGGAAAAGAAGGGGGAAGGGGGGGGCAGAGAAAGTAACGCGGGTATGCGAACAAAGAACGACGGAGAGGCCGGAATACCGATAACAAAGCGTCCGCAATGACAGAGAGAAACGTAGCTTATTACGCGAGATGCCGTCTGTCTTTACGCGGTCGGTTAAAATCGTTTAATTCACAAATATAGAGGATTTACGATCGATTGAATTTGGCCCAGTTCCGCGCATTGTCGCGCAGCGAACAAAAGCCGATGGCGAGGACGCGAGGGTGTTGTCAAATCGACGCGAGAGGGTAGATTCCCGTGCAGAAGTTTGCTTTTAATCGTGAACAAATACCGCGCTATTTCTCTCTCGCGGAGTGGCCTGAATAGCGTGGCGGAAATGATCAAAGAAGAGTAATTGAAAATTAAAATCTGGATTAATGCATTCGTCCCTTCTGTTTTTACGCCGGTGCAATTCTAATAAATATATTTACATTAATTTTCAATGACGATTATGCCTTTTGAAAACGTTCGACAGCTTCACTGTAATTCATCGACTCTGCATTGTTAATTGGAGTGCTTCCACAGCATGACAAGCAAGAAATTGCAAAATACGTGATTATGATAATTTGCCCGGTGAAGCATTCAGCTAATTGAATAAAGCAATCATATTATTGGCATAATGTTGTGATGTTAAGTAATCAATGCACTCAGTTGTTTACGATTATGATGTATTGTGTATCGGCAAATGTTGGAAGAATATCGATTCGACCGCATCGCGCAAATTAATCATCCGTTGTAACAGGTCGCAACACGACTCTAGAGGATAATAGCGCACTTCGGATAGATTTTAGTATCTCTAATGATCTGTAGCCACGGCGCGTTATTCCCAGCGTACATTGAAACATCGACTCGCACCACATGCACATCGCCTAACACACTTTATAATACATCTGAGAGCATATTCAGGTGTTCGAAGCGCACGGTGGAGCACTGTTCCACAAAGTTCGAGAGTCTCGATGGGTACCTGGTTACAGGTTAATCGTCCGTTAAGAGACTTTGACCAACACGCAGTGCGAACTATCCGCCCTGCAAGAAGTTAGTACGAATAATTACCAATTATACGCTACCGAAGACAGTAATTGGAGGTACGGCCAGATTTCAAACATCTTTGCTGAGAACGTTGCAGGTAGTGCCATACTTATTAAAGTCGTAGCGATACAACTTCGCTCTTTCGCGTCTCATCATATTTGTCGTTTGTTCTAAGAAATAAATCGTCTTCTCTTTCCATGCAATTTCATATTTCCTTGGGAACTTAATATAGGATTTTTACTCAAATTTTGTAAAAGAATTTCCTGAGAATTCTTGGATTTTCTAGGAATTTTCTTCGAACTTTAGATAAAATTAGAGAATTTTTTAATTGCAGCTTTGAAACAAATTTATTTTATTATACCTCTTAACGTTCTTTAATTATATAATCACAAAAAAATTATCCTTAAGTTTTGAATTTGAAAAAGTACTAAAAAGAAATAATATAAACTAAATATGGCATATAACAATCTGTCGATAATACACGAATCTAGCTCATCGAAAGTAGAGCATTCGAAAGATAATTAAACACACAGCATCAATTTAAAACGTGTATTGTCTTCTCTTATCGATTTAAATATTTATTTTTTAAAAATAAAAACTCGCGAGTCACACGAGAATATATGTGAACGTGTATATACCGTATTTATTGCTAATCGATTTTGCATTATCAAGTAAAATGATCAAAGAAATATTTTTATCAGAAAAAGAGACAGAATTTAAATTTAAAGGTAAAATTCCAAAAATTTCCCTGAGTATTAATAAAATCCTATGAAAATCCATAACTTTCAAGGATAAAAAATAAATTCTCTGAAAATTCCTGAAAAGGTTTTCTCGTTTTTCCCGGTAGTAAGCGCCCTGTAATAAAGAATGATAAAGCAGTATTCATAACGATATCTACAATTGTAAAAAAGAGATGGGTAAAATAAGGAGTTTTACATGCGCATATTTCGGTGCGCATTAGAAATATTTGTTGTAATCATCACCGAAATAGTCGAACGCCACTTTTGTATTCTAAATAGAATCTGCATCGTGATGTAGCAATTTCAACACGAAATATCTTAATTAACACGAATCTCCGCGAGACGCGAGCGAAATGGAAACGAGGCGAAAATGCTGTTCCCGCGACAGTGTAATTTCGCACGCAGATTATAGGTGTAAGGGTGACGTTTTCGTAGATAGATGGAAGCCCAGTCAGCTAAATTCAGATTCTAACTTCATGATGGGATCCAGGAGCGCCAAGAGGAGGCCGCCCGCACTGGGGCAGACCGTGGTCCTACGTTGCATCGAACTGCCTGTTTGTACACGCGCGTATGTAGCCGGCTGCCGAGAGGGAAATGTTTCTGGAGTGCACGTCCCCTGCAGCCGTGCCACGGTGCACGCACAGGGCTTTGTTTAAGCCGGTATTATTGCTGCGGAAATTGGGGTCTGACGCGAGAGGCTGTTGATTCTCCGCGAACGAGGGATGTTGGTTGAAAGGCGAGAATCGACGGCGCCGCTTGTACCACGCGGCGACAGTTTGCTTTGGCGCTTTATCGTCCTGCTTACGATGCGTTCCTTCCGCATTACAATCAGAGCGGGTGTAATGTATTAAGGGTGCTTACGCGACGTCGCAGTAACGAATGGATTGCGGCATGTCAAATGGATGTATTTCTTCGCGTATGTGAAGTGCACGTCGTTCCTCGCCGATCAATTAATTGTGTCGACGGAAAGACACGCGCGAGCGGCATTGACATAATTTATTTACTTGAACGTGCGACAATTTAAACGGATTCCAGTTGCGCTGTTACTAACGAATTAATCATCTGGAGTAATAAAATTTACAAAACCCAATAGCGCGTTTACCTATAGGCTTTTGCGGCTGAAGCCCTAGGGTATCAAAGCGCAAGGGACACTTTATGTAAAAAAAAAATGTTTATTTTCCAATTATTTATCCCTGTCCCTGAATATATTTTAGTAGCGTAATAAATATTAAAAATGTCATGTAATTATTTACTATTTATTCATTGGGCGATGAGGAGGAAACTATAGATTGGGGCATTCGAAGAGCACAAGCCCTTGGGCGTAAATTTAAAAAAATGCGATTTTGACAAAACCAAATTAACGATATCATTCATTCGACTTACCACAGGACCATAAGAGTAAACCAAAAAAACTGGTCGTATTACAAGTGTATTTTAACGATGGAAAACGTTTCGTCACATTATTAAACGAAGCATTTTCCGAACACGAGAGAGAAGGACGAAGAAGAATGAGCGTGAGACACGAGGGGAAGAGAGAATGGGCGCAAACAGGAGACAGTTCTTGCGGCTTTACTCAGCCTCTCTCTAAAGAGAGGAACGGTAAAGAGAGGAAAGAGACGAAAGGTAGTGAACAAGACGAAGAGGACCAAAGATAGAGAAACCGCGGCGTGATTAAGTGCGTGTCAAAGCCCTGCTTCACCCTACTGCGCAGCAGCTTCTTGTACTGGCTATGGCCTATCTTGCACGACACTCATCCTCTTTACGTAACCACCGTGTAAGGGATGTACGCTGCTCTCTCTCTCTCTTTCTCTCTCGCTGTCTATTGAGGTATCTGCGCACGTCGTAGCGCAGAGTAACCGGAGCGATCGTAGATTCATCAGATTTTGTATCGCGAATAGCAATCGTCGACATCTCGGCTTGTCGTTTGCATTACATTAATTTTGGAGAAATTGCATGAAGTTACGTGTTCTCTATGCACTGTTTTGTGAACTATCGTTATCGAAAATAAAAAATTAGAGCTTCATTCTATTCTAAATCGGTCATTCATTTTATATTCAATTTGTCAATGGCGATTGAAATCTTTTGCAAGAAAATACTTTAAAGTAGAGATTAAAATGCAATGAGACAGATTTGAACAAGTAATCTGATTTAGAATTTGCTTCAGCTTGGCGTCGTGTAATTTCAACTCTGATCTCGGTTGGAATTTCAACCGTGATCTATCTGAAACGCCGCTCGTCTCTGAGGCAAGCGTACGATATACACACGGTATTCTATTCACTAGAGCGACAAAAGGGGTACATCTCTATAGGCCGAGAAGTAGGAATTCTCGTATACTCGATTCATCCGATTCCGTGCAAGACGAGCTGAATCTAGAGATTTCACGTCTTTGTGCGATATAACGCGCGCGAATTCATCAGAGACTCTGCGACAATCGTGTTCGTGCATCGGTTTGTATAACATGTCGCCATTAGTATTAGAATCATCTCATTCTTTCGTTGAGGATTTATGGCATGAAATCCCTAAGGAGCTTGTAAATTCTCTCAGTTAAAATGTGTCCCTATCTCCGTATCGTTTGTTTTAATCACCAATAAAATAGACTTTTCATTTGACTACGAGCTCTCTCTTGCAACCACGGAGCAAGGCTTACCAAAATTATCGCGCGTCGCGATGATCGAACAAAATTTAATCTTGCAATCTAATGTATAGCCGTGCATCTCAGCATTTACTCGATCTCATAATCCACGCACATGCACTTGCGGCTGCAAAGCAGGCATTAGTGCCACCTCCTGTATCGGTGCCTCGGCGTGGAGAACATAAACGTAGAGACGTGGTCGTTAAAGCGGCAGCTACTACGATACCGTTGTCGTCTCCGGTATCCAAGACGACGTCGACGTCGAGATCGCACCGCTGTGATACCGGCTACGTTATCCGCGGACGAATCGAAACGCAGTTGCTAAGTCGAAATGTCGGTTTCGAGTGTGCCCCGCTTTTCTCTCTCACTCTCTCACTCTCTCTCGTCCCGGCAATTTCGAGCCCGAAATCACGGCCGAAATTCGCTTCGACCCAGCCCCTCCGTCGACCGATATCGACTCGGGCCCGTGTCGTTGCGGTTCGGAGTCGAGCATGACGTTCGGTTGTGTTTCGGCAGAGGCAACGCGTTGGCCGCAACCAGCTCGCGGACTATTATTTGAACGGTTATTGGTATGATAGCGCGTATCTGCGCGTCGTGCATCACGGCGCCAACTCTACGGTTGTCATCCTGATTTCGGGGGTCTCCCTCATATCCTCGTCTCGTCCCTCATCCCCTAGCGGCATCTCCACCAGTGTACCGCCTGTCGTACCGTGCTGCTGCTGCTGCTGTGTCCCTCCCTCGCGCACTTGTACCTACAACCTACGCCGCAACCCGGGCTGCTCTGTCACCCCTCCACCCGGTCTCTGCTTGCTCCTCTGGGACGACTCGCCGCATAAATGTATGTTTCCAGGATTTCTGGTTGTCTGCCGAATGAATTATGGAGGCTCGACGACCGA
>QKQZ01015203.1:0-19920 GCA_003595255.1 Solenopsis fugax
AACGAGTACTAGAGTTCTCGATATAAAAAAACTTGTTTTATTAAGAGAAAAATACAAAAAAAATATATAAAGGAATGTACGTCAAATCTGAATAGTTCTGAATAGCATATACGATTCCTTTCGACGCGTTCCGGAGTTCTCGATATATTTTAGATATAGTTCTGCCCAAAAATGTAAAAAAAATCGCGATTAAATTCTCAAAAGTAGTATTAAGAAAATAATTGAAACTTTAAAAATATCAGTTTTACGTAATTTTCTCTTTAAGATTTTTGATAGAATTGTGCGACGGCTATTCAGAAGACTCGACAGGACTTCCAGAACTTTAAAAAATTGTTCACATTTCAAAAATACTTTTTCGGGCAGAACTGTTTCTAAAATGTATCTAGAACTCCAGAACTCGTCGAAAGGAATCGTATATGCTATTGGGATTTTATATACATTTTTTAATTTCTTTTATCTTTTTCGCGTAAACAAAAAAAATTTTTTTTTATATCGATAACTCTAGTACTCGTTAAAAGACATCAAATTAGCTATTGAGAACTATTCGGTGCTAGTGTTGAGTGTGAAGTTAGCACCCATTTTTCAAAATTCACTTTCTTTGTTATAAGTTGCAGAATTATTTGTAAAAACTATGAAGAACTCTTCCTTTTTTTGTAAATAATTCAGAACTGTTAACAGAACTACGATTTCGTACCATAGGGGTGCCAACTTCACTCGATGAATCGTGTATTTCGTATTTCAATCCATTTGAATCCCAAAATATTCCGGGACTCTAAAGCTTGAACTCGGATAAATTAAAATGAATTGCAATTTTCAATTTATTTGAATTTACTTCCGTTTGCTGGGATTCCTAATAAAATTTTTTTTCTAAATTCAATACAAGAATCGAGAAAATGTCAAAATAACAGAAGAAAATGTGGCGAATACAAGTCAAGCGCGGTCGACGGTGCGCAGTAAATAATAACTACAAAAGTTATATATCACATGAAACTTTAATAATCACTCTTAGCAACTCGCTTAAATTTGTGATATTTTCCTGACGAGGAAGCTCTTCGCCTCAACATCAGCGGCTTTGTTCCTTATCATATCACTGTCAATTCATGCTGAAGATGGCTCGAAGGAAGAGCCGAAACGTCCAGTGATTATTAAAGTTTCATGTGATATGTAACTTTTGTAGTTATTATTTACTGCGCACCGTCGACCGCGCTTGACTCGTATTTGCCGCATTTTCTTCTGTTATTTTTCTAAATTTTTTTTAGAATTCTTATAATAGAGGAAATTCACCAGCACAAGAAACAGTAATGACAGAATTTAAACACAGCTCCGTACGGAAAGAATAAATTATAAAATAAACTGATAAATTGAATAATAAAGTATATTTTTATGTATTAAATATCAAAGTTCATAAAATTAGAAGGCTAGAATTAAACCTTCTCACTTTATTTACGTTTTTTATCTTATTAGTGTAAACGTGAAGCATTCGATGCTATTTTTCCTACATTAAAGTATTAAAGAAAATGTGACAAAATTCATGTAACATCTATCAACATTGTAGTTGAAGATTTCGTAGTTTTATTGTCTATTCTCAAAGAGGTCTGTTTTGCACTGTTCAACAATATGTTTCAAACTGCATTACGAGAAAAATATTAAAGATATTAGGAAGTTACAAACATGTAAAATAATCTAATATTATCAATACTATACTTACTATTGTTTAAACTATGCAATTTACAAAGGAAAATCGTGCAAATTATATTTTCGCTTTTCAAAAATTTGTTTTTACCAGATTTAATGGAAAAAAGCCATGAATGTATAAATATTATAGATTTTTATTTCTTTAATTATTTAATTAGATCATGTTTTTATCAATATTAATACAGTGCAATGTTTAGTTTCCAAGATATAAAGGAGTGCCACTTTAGGAAGTCTAAGTCAACATTGGTGACTTTTCTTTTTACCTTTTGAAATTTTCTATAAAAATTTTGGAAAAGGTTTCAAAGATTCTAGTATCTAATTTATAATATTGTAAATTATGT
Organism: Solenopsis fugax; assembly: GCA_003595255.1. NCBI lineage: Eukaryota > Metazoa > Arthropoda > Insecta > Hymenoptera > Formicidae > Solenopsis > Solenopsis fugax. The sequence goes on from QKQZ01015203.1 coordinate 2,037, forward strand.
TATACTTTCAATTTTGATGTTATCATACCGTCTCTCTGGTTTCTAAAATCTAAATTTTTTTTGGAAAAAGTTTAAAGAAGTTTAAAGAGTATATATAGAAACAAAAGAGACAGTATAACCACATCAAAATTGAAAGTATCACATAATTTAGAACAGAAACAATATAATAAATTAGATAGATACAGTCTTAATAGAACGATTAATATTTCTATTTTAAATTTGTGAAGACTTTTATTACTTTCTCAATTTCATATTTGCATTAACATTTATTGTTATTATATTTACGTATTCTCTATTGTTATATTGTTAAATCATAATGTTAATTCTGTTCCTTATGTTAAATGATAGTGAAAACTTTGAAAATCATTACTGAAGAAGACTTTGGTAGTCAAAATGTTCAAGAATTGATTTCGACATCTTTAATCTATTCTATACTGTTATATGAATAAATGAAGATCATAATAACTTATGTTAACAATATAAGCAACATTTTAATATGATTGAGGAGTGTCAACACATTTAAATAATAAGAATATCTATATCATTCGAAAGCAGATCTTAGTGCTCAATAATTTTCTAGGTGAACTTACAAACATTTATAAGATTTCCTAAACTGCGCGCATACTTGCCAGCTTTTAAAAAGAATTCAAAAATGTAATAGCACGAAAATTAAATTGTTCATCAATTTAATAATTTTTATGCCTACAAGCATCTCTACTCCCTTTGTCCCGAAAACTGTAAAGAAATTGATTGCAAAAAATATTATCAGCTTATATTAATTTACTCATTATTAACCATTACCTTTCCCTTGATTATATTTGTAATAAAAGCAAGCTTGTTTCCGTATCTATTATGAAATATAAAAATTATCAATTTAATATTATGATACAATTCTTGTTGATTGCTATTCTTGTCAACTGAGAACTGTATTTCAAGATCGAAAATTTATTCGACGCGCAGTTTGATAAACTCGAAAATCTAAAATCACATAAAAAGTATCAACACACAAATCCAATGAACGAATAAAGCTATTCTTTAAGTAATTGTGTTTCATATCGATCTATAATTCTCCTATTATTATATATACAAATATTATAATATAAAAAATTCTTAAAAATAAGATGAAATATAAGAATTTTTTTCACCAGACTTTAATAACAAAATCTTTAACGCGCCAGTCGCGCCAAACTTCGCTACGTATTCCACAAAGGAATTACTTTTTTCTACGTAATATTCATGATATTTTGATTAACCACATGAGACACGCATAATCGATCGATCGATCATTCAATTCATCTGTGCCAGCAGTTTCTCGCGGTTCTCGGTTCCAAGTACGGATGGCAGCCGCGCGCTTTTTCTCAATGGTACAGTTTTGATACTTACGCATATGATATTTCATTTCATTCTCATGTTTCGGCGCGAACACTGCTATGTCAAAGTCTACTGGATACGTGAACGTGAGCCATCTCTCATGTGGGTCCGCTTCGGCCGTGAGTGCCTGAAAGAGCGCTGGCACCGGCTCCTTGAAGTCCTCCACGTGAGATTTCCTGCTCAACGGGTTGTCGGTGATATTCGGTTTCGGGCATAGATCTGCGCACCCATGGAAATGTATTACGTCATTTATGTTTGGAAATTATCGGCATTCTTTTCTAGGGAAAAGTAGGATAAAACTAGATGTAGGCGGTTTAAATTAGGTGTATACCTGCTCATTCTCTCTCACATATAGAATATCCCGACAAACTGAAGGCATTAGTAATATTAATAGTAATATTTAATATAATAATTTAGAATTATTATAAATTTTATTTCATTTTGTAATTAAAAAAAAATATATTTTTTATAGAGTATTTCAAGAGTGATATCGAGATACTTTATAGGTTTATTAAAAATATTCTTAAAAAAGAAGATATTCTCAAAAGATTTATTCTGATCCATTAGAAAGAAATTTAAAACGACTATTCAATGTAACGATTATTACGACATTTTAGGCATTATATAGCGACATCTAATTCCTAGAAGAGAAGAGGGTAATATAGAGGGTAATACCCATTTTCATGTTATTGAATAACTTTGTTTATAATCGATATTTTATATCAATATTTTATATTGAAATTGGAACGATTCTATTCGTCAAAGTGTTGTTTAACAGATTCTAAACTCAAAGTAATGAAATATTTATTACTTAGGACGTGATTTATAAAAATGTGACGCATTGCATAATCGATAGAAGAAAAAAAATAGTGATAATATAGCTAGTCTAAAAATAATTTTAAAAAATTAGCTTAGTTTAAAAAAACAGCATTTTGTTAAAAAATTATATATTTTTAATTTCCATCGTTTAGAATTTTCCTAATTTAAAATTTTCCTACATTTAAAGACTTTAGAGATATCATGAAAAATCATCATTTTATCTCGGTTTAACATTAAACAACAAACATAAAATGACATTTCTAATGTTTCTGAACATCGCCCTTTAGAGTAACAATCGATTTATCGAAGAAATGATTTCGATATGAAAATTTTGTTTCAAAAACCATATTAATAAAATCCCATGTTATTGTTTAACTTTGCACAACTCGAAGTGTACAGCCAAATAAAAGTTAAATAAAAGAAAAACACTCGAGTGTTCATATATTCGTGTGATAATACGCTCAAATTTAAAAACAATGAGGAAGTATGTGTAATTAAATGCTAAAATATACTTTGAATAAGTTTAGAAGTACTCAAAAGTAAAAATGTCTTATAACAATCGTTAGCTATTATATATTGGCATATTAGCGCCATTAAAAGACCGCAGACTATTAATTGAATAATTCCATAAACAATTGTTAGAATTCGTCACCTAATAACGGAGATAATGAGGGTAGCCATAATGTTCACAGTAGCCATAATACCCTCTTCTCCTCTAATATTTATGAATATTTATGAAATATTGTTGATTGACGAGAGAGCTGGTTAATTAAAAACATTTATTATAGACTAGTTTAATACACTTTTATTTATGTCCATTTCCATTTTAAGCTGCATTTTTAATTTGTGATTTGAGAAATTAAAGATTTAGCGTAAATTAATTATAAAAATCATTTGAAAATAATAGAATTTTCTCTATTTCAAAAATATTTTCAATAAATCTATAAAAAATCTCGATATTATTTTTGAAGAACTCTGTAAAAAAACAAAATTTATAAGAATTATAAATTATTAAATATAACTATCAATATTACTAACGATTTTCAATTTATCGGAATGTTTCATACGTGCGAAGTAGGTGCCTAAAATTTTCTACAATTACTCATTCTTATCTTAGAATAATTATCAAGATGCTCTTTATAAGTCTATAGAGCATCCTGAAAATGTTTTGCTCTCGATTTGAAAATCTTTATACATTAAATCAATTATATCAAATATTACTAGAATTAATTAAATTAATTCATTAAAAAACAATTTGTTTAAAAATCGTAAACAATTTTATTTGAAAGATTGATGCAGCTACAATTTAAATCTTAGTTTTATCCAACTTTTCCTCAGTTCATCTAGTTTTGTAGTCAAAAGCTTTATATTTTATATACTCTATATTTATATATAATTGTTATAATTATACTTTTGACTGCTTTTAGTACGACTCTATCTTATGTTTATTTCTGATATTAATTTTAATTAAGTTTAAATTATTTTTTATCTTTTTCTAATGCCCATTACTATTAATATCTGTAAATTAATTTTAATCTCAGTTTAACACACTTCTTATCATTTTCTAATTCTTCTAACTTAAAACTCTTAAATGTAAAAGAAAACTCTTAAAATCATGACGTAAATGACAATAAAGGTAACATTGTCTTTAGAAAAATAGGACAAGAAAAAACCGGAAAAAACTGATTTTTTTCAGAATTTCCAAAAATTTTTCCGAACTGAGAACACTAGGACAGACTTTATTTCCAATAACGATGCAATATAGCGATATATCTGATAAATTAAAATATCGAGCAAGATTCAATTATTCTCGGTCGTATCTTACCTACGCACGAGCAGCACTCATCGTATAGATAGCTCAAGCACGAGAAACAGTCCTTGCAGCAGGTGCAGGTGACCAGGTCGCACTTGCAGCTCTGCGTGAGCATGCACTTGCTCACGACGCTGGCGCAGATCGCCTCGTTGCACGCTTCCGAGCGTTTCGTCGCGGTCGTCAGCAACAGAATCCCGACTGCGGCCGCGACTAACAACACGTACCAAGTCGTCATCCTGTTTCGAATAATTTCAACTTAGTTTTCTCTTGTTCAAATTATACCATTGCTTAAAACCTTTAGCTATTGTTACAAGTCTACACATTCTGAAGGAAGATAAGAGCAAGATCAGTATTCGAAACTAGATATGTAAATAAACGATAAGCTTTTGGGATCTTTCGGTTTGAAGAAATATTTTAAAATTGTGCTGGACACAAATAATAAAAGATTCGAATTAGTACGTTACGAAAAATTTGTTGAGGTGTATCACTATCGCAGCTTGGAATCTTTGAATTGATTAAATCATTATTAAATTTAATAGTTTTGTACATTATAAATTTGTTTTAAATAAAAAAGAAATATAGAGATTTTATGGTAAAAGGTAGAAAGAGTTTAATGCAAGTCATAAATAAAATAAAATCTGTACACTAAAATATACTATTTGGAATTTTCTATGTAATTAAAAGAATTATAAACAAAGATTATTAAGAAGATCCATCAGTTATCATGTATTTTTTTATAATACATAGAAAAATATTATTATCAAATTAACATTAATATATTGTATTTAACAATTATTGTTCAATTATGTTCAATTATATTCCATGCTTATATATATGAAAATATAATAATGGGCTTCAACAGTATATTTTTTTATTGTTTAAAATAATGTAGGTCATATATGATATAAGAAAAATATGTAAAAAATTATGTTATGCATGTTTATAATTTTAATAATGAATTAAAGATTGTCATATTTTCGCGCGAAAATGTTGTATGACGTCATTATTAACTATCGGTAGTTAACCAATCCCGTCGCATTGGGCCGCATCTTATATCATATGTACTGCTTTACGTCGTGTTTAAAATTACTATCAAAATTACTATCTGTCATCTGTTTGTATCTATTATATCTGTCATATACACAAGATGTCAGAAGGAAAAAAGAGACGTTATAACCTGTTTTTTCCGTGAGTGTGGAAATACGACGGAATTACGAAATCAAAACGTGTGTATATTGGATGACTGCAAACTAGCATGCAAACTATCCGCCGAAATAGCTAATAATGACGTCACAACCAATCATGTGCGATTATTGGACTCACAATGTTGACTATATATATAACGATCTTTAAATAAATTTTACTGCAAAATAAACTTAAACAATAATGTTTTAATGTTATTTATAGCATTTTATATGTATGAAGAATACAAATTAAACTTAATTTAATTTTACTCGGTCGAATAACTTCACTTCGAAAATATGTATGAAGAATATTTGAAAAAATTTTCAGAATATTTTATTTTTTTCTGTTGAAGCCCATTATACGTATATATAATTTAATCTTCTTCAAATTCTTTAAAGAATTTGATAATCTTAAATTTTAGAGCAAAATGTTATATTTTTATTTTATTATTATATAAAATGTTTATCTAAAAATGGGGAATCTTGTAAAGGTTTATAAATTCACTTAGAAAATTATTAAACATTAAGAATTGCGTTCGACCAGTATTGCCATTTTTCATTAATTTAATTTGTTGTTATCTAAAAAGTTCAATAAGATCTTGACAATAATAGTATTAAAAAATTCGAATTCTTGCTTTGAAGATATTGCTACTTTCTATTGAATATATTCTTTCCTTACAACTCAATGAAAATTATTACTGAATAATAAGAATATACTTTTTTCCATAATAAAACTTTACACAGCAAATTATGTCTGTTTAATGATATACACTGAGAAAAAAGTTGTTAACTTGATTAGATTTTTCAACTAGATTGAATTTCTTCAGTTCAAATATTTATATATATTTTAATATATATGTAGTTAAGTTAAATATATAAATGCTTGAACTAAAGTTTAAATATTTTGTGTATTAAAGTCAAATACATAAATACTTAAACAGAAAAAATTTAATCAAGTTGATAAATTTAATCAAATTAACAACTTTTCAGCTACACAAGAAAGAAGAACATTCTTTTTGTGTAGCTGAAAAAGAATAAAACAACTAAAAAATGGTTTGTAATTGAGATATTATATCTTTAAGTTTTAAAAGAGAATGTTAAATTTTTTCTTTTCTTACAATCAACTTTAGTTAAGTGACTTTTGCGATATCTTATCAGAAGTGTATAATATATCGTTCCTCCTATTATTGTAATCTATGCAACAAAATAATTTTGTAAAGACAGAAAATGGAAGATAAGAATGGAATGCTTTTGAATATGTTATAATATATTTTCAAGTGTATTGATTGTTGTAAAGTGTTCCAAAATATTCGTTTTCACGTAGCAAATTATTTCTTTAAAACCTTATAAAAATATTGCGAAGAGTCTTACTAAAAGCTAAACCACAGACCTACTTGATCATATTATTGCTGAAAATTATACGGCCGCGTTGACGTGAGTTTTGTGTGCGTTTTTCCCTACGCATACGCGTACCTATATGTAGACTGTTGTTCATCTATTCGTAGATGTGTCGGATGGTGTACGATTATAATGTTTCTCTGCTCGCGCCACTCCTGACGTGGCATTACGGAGACGAGAATGATTATGCCGACGAGGCCCGATTAAGATTATTAAGAATATTCACGAACGTGAGTCAGGGTGTCATTAAGCGGGAACGCGTGCTAAAAAGAATGAAATTTCAGTCTCTTCTCCTGGCGAACGCTGCCATAACGTGCTAACCCGAGCAATCAGCGTAATGTTGCTCCTCTCCGTTCCAGGGATAACGTCGAGGTCACCATTTAAACTCGTTTAAGCTTTCGCGAATTCGGGGTCTTTGCTAATGGAAGTGGAAGTGATTTCGCTTCCTGCGTGAAAGGAATTGTGTCGCGGAAATTCCGGGGCACGTTTATAGCAAGATATAAAAATGAATTTAAAGTTAAATGGATTCTTTTTAATAGTTATACTTTAAAAGTTATAAACGGAAATGTAGACAGGAAAAGAGTTACACTTTTGTGAATATTGAAGTATGTCCTATGTACAAATTATCTGTTATTGCTTAAGCTTAAAGATATATCCCAAACAGCACGAGCATGTCCAAACGTGTCCAGATGTACGCAAAATCGGAACATAAAAAGTCTTAAGGCTGGTTTATGCAGGCAATAACCATAAGAAATTGGTCAATCATAGTCGAGAATTCTTCTATAAATCGATTATGATTGGCCAATTTCTTACGGTTATTGCCTGCATAAACCAGCCTTTAAGCTGATATTCATAGTTGATTCTTATTTCAAAACCATTTTAAATCTTAAGATGCAAATATAGGCTCTGATTGGATGCTAACATATTAAGATGATTATATTTAAGACGATCTTAAATATAAAAATCGACAATGGATACCGGCCTTAAGGACGTCGAATAATGTAGGAATTTCAGAAAAACCTGGCCAAAAATTAAATTTTAAATATATATATTAATTAACTTTAGCTATCTAAATAAAAAAATTATTAACATAATATCTCAAATAATAATAATAATAAGTGTAATTTTAATAGTTACTACGCAACCGATATAAACACGAAACATTAATATTCCTCGCAGTATAAGGACATTTAGAAAAACTTAAGCGGTAAAACTTAGACTGTCAACTAATCATAGACAAAAAATTAAGGCATAACGTAGAAGGTATTAAATTCACACTGTTGATTTCCTTATAGCTCATGTCTTATTGCTTCAGTTTTTAGTGTGCTGCTATCCTAAAAGTGTTGGTCCACAATTTTGCTTTAAAAGGCCGTAAGAAATTGACCAATCATACTCGACTTTTCTTCTCACATTCAACTGTGATTAGTTAATTTCTTACGACCTTATAGCTTACTACCTCTTAAAGCAAGGTTATAGACTGATACTAACGCTTTGTCGAGAAACACATTACGTACGTATATTTTTGTAGATTTTACTTGGTTTAAGTATTATTACAAACAATATTGTTTTTATATATAAATAACCAGGATTGGGTAGTAACTAATTAAAAAAATAAAAATTAATAGTAAAGTTAATAGTAAAAGTTAATAGTAAAGTTAAAAGTTAATAACTTTTAAATTAATTTATAAGAGAACGGTCGGAAATGTCCCTCGCCGATTTTGATGAACTTTAAATATATTGTAGAACATTAAAAAATATTAGATTTATATTTTTTTATGTACTTATCTCAAAGATTTAAAGTTGAAACAACCTCTCAAAAATAATGGCTTTTTAAAAAATTTGATTTTTTCAAAAAAGTGAATATTCAGGGTATATAAAATTATAAAACTTTTGTATAAAACATTTTTTCATTTACCTCATAGCTTCAAAGATATTCGCTAAAAACAAAAAAATCCATTATTTTCGAAGGGGTGTTTCAACCCCTAAACTCAAGATAAGCAGACGAAAAAATATGAGTCTAATATTTTTTAATGTTCTACATTTTCTACAACATATCCAAAGTTCATTAAAATCGATGAGGGACAGTTCCGACCGTTTTCTTGTTAGTTAATTTAAATGATTTAATGTGTAACTAGTTATTTTTAAAACATGTAAACTTTAACTAATTAATTTTGTTCTTAAGTCATGATTTATTTATATAAAAGAAAAAATATGTAAAAGAAAGCACATTTCTACATAAAAAACAAAATTTCTTTATTATTTCATATAAACTTAACTTATAAATAAAATATTAAATTTATTTAAGATAATCCATATTAGAATGGTTTGAGTAACTCCAACGACTCTAACTTTAAAAAATTGCAACTTGCTAATTTAGTATAAATAATACTTTTCAAAATTAACATTCAATTTACCATAATTTAATTTTAACTTTTAAACAAGTTAGTTTTCTATTCATATAACTTTTAACGTAACTAAATTAATTTCATAAGCCAATAACTTTAATTTGAAGTTATTGGCTCTTTAGTTAAAAAAGAATATTAACTTATTCAACTTTGTAAATAATATAGAATACTAGAAAGTAAGCAAAAATTACTTCATAATATTCGTTATATATATTGAGCTTATTTATAACGGATCGCATTTCTCATTACATCACAATATTACTATTAATATTTGCAATGCTTCCAAATATTTCCCAGAAGTCTTTTAAACTTGTATTTAAAGATTTTTTAGTGTACTTTAATTTGCAATATAGAAAAGTAGTGAAAATTTCAAAATTTTATATAAATATCGATTTTCAAATAAAATTTTTTGTTTTCTGCTTCATGCTTGTATTTAATAAATTATGATAACTATATTTTTGATAATAATTCTATGATTTAATTTATTCATCTATGTTGTTGTATTATAGTTTTTCCTACTCTTTAAATTTCGTTTTTCTTACTCTTAAATCTAGAGTAAAATGCCGCTTTAAAAGAAAACTTGAATTTGTGCAATTTTTGAGTGATTTTTCACTTTATGATATTTAGAAAGTAATTAATCAATAACTGAACAATTGTAGATAAAATGTGTTGTAAAAATATGCATAAATATTGATAATAATTATATTCTTAAAAAATTATAAATTTGATTTTGATTTCAAACATAAATCAGAATATTGATTATTAATAGAATTTTAAGAAATATATCTTACAATCCCAATACACACATTGTGCGTCGTTAAAACATCTTAATAACGTCTTTAAAACGTCGATTTTAGACATGTGTGTTGTCAGAAATCTCTTTTGACGCAAAGTGTGATTGGTGTTTATTGTGTCAATTAATGTGATTTCCATTAAGAATTAAAAAAAAAAGAAACATAATGGTAAATCATTAAAACGTAGAAATTTACTATAAGTAGAAAATGATTATTCCTCAAGATGTTTATAATTACCGAGCAAACGTACGGATCATGCTCTTCATTTTCCAAGTTATTATGTCTCTTTATAAATCGACAAATGCGCGCAAATTATTCCCGCGAGCGTTGAATACCTGTCCAGATAACGGGGAAGATAAGGAGGCAACGTTAATCGAATGCAAAACGATCGTTCGCGCAATAATTGCACCTTTCAAACGCGCCCATTAAGAATCTATTTATATCACGCATAATCGTGTCCTACGATATCTCGGGTGAATTATTATTGGAAAAGAATTTCACCACAACGCTCGCTTTCCACATGTTTCCACGTCTTCCTTTTATTAAGACGCTATTAAACGTCACTGAGAATCAATTCCAAGATAGAGAAAGAGAAAAGATAATATCTAAATATTCAGTTAAACATTTAAACAAGTCAATCAAACGATTATTAAAAGTTTATTAATATTATAACAACCTGAACGATCTCGATTTTCCCAATTGTCTTGACATATAAACGAAGTTTATTTTCAGCAAAGTTCAATCCTTTATATACCCTTCGAACAATACACTTTGAACAATTGTGTCTGCGTATAACTTCTTTACATATGTATTTGAAGCACGAAGATACTTTTCACACTTTTGTACTTATATCTTACTTTACATATTTTCAGATTTATGTTTCGCATGTTTTATTCTCCGTGTTCACGAAACTTTATTTCCAATATCTTATTTTATTAATGAATTTATTTTATATTTAACACACACTTATTTTTACACACTTTCGCCGCGTGTGTGGTATCGTGTATTTAAAACCACTTTTCAATCTTGCGTTTTACCGTCCGATCGTTACTTCGCCGAACACTACCGAATGACAGGACCCACCACGGCAAATTCCTATGGTAGACTAATCACTAGGATTTGACGGAGGGACGGCTGTAGTTTTAAGGTAGAAGATGCTCCCCACCCGAATTTCGAGATGGTCCCAGGTCATTCGTAAATGAAGGCGACCACACTGTGGAGCGATTTACGAAGGATTCCAGGTAATTATCTATGGTCTTTTACGTATCGGCGTAAAAGCAGTCACACTTCGGTAGTTTAAGTTACTTAAATACCTACATCACGAAATAATTCATGAACCGCTCGAAGGTTTTTTTGTAGATAATAATTAAATTCATAGCAAAGGTGTGTATACATACATCAGTGTGTGCCGAATTAAAGATTCTAAGTGTTTCAAAAATATTTATGGTTATTTTTGCTGAATTGAGTGGTCCAGCTGTTTAACGACTTGTCCGAACGACAGCCAAGCTATTCGTCAGTGCCCATTATGCCCGCGATGAATGGCAAGCGGTGAAAATAACGGGGGCTGGTTCCGCTCTTTAACCGTGTCAAATTTATATTCTTTGTGGCAATCCCTTTTAAAACTGCATTCCACGTATGACATATTAACTTGAGTTTAAGTTTCAGCGAGGCATTTGGCGAATGAGCCACTCGATTTCTACAAAAGCGACACTACTTTGCTAATCGCTACTGCGGATTATGGAATACGCTATGCGTATTTTGGAAACTACCTTGCGCCTAAATTCCCTCAGGTCAAATCGCAATCATGCGAATTTCTAAGATATTTTAGGGATTTTCGCGGATGAATTTCTTCTGGTATCCATTGTCGCATTCAAAAATAGCTACCAAGTCAGTAGCCTAGGTGGTAGTTACTAAACTTTGATAAAATAATTTTGATAACACAACAAAAAAATAACACCAAAAGGGATTAATCTTTTTTCTGTAGTTTTTTGGACGCTAAATACGAATCCGGTTTCCAATTTGCTCTTTTATATCATAATTTTGAGAAATTTTTTTTAAGTTAAAGTTGCAAAAAAGGGCTCGAAACGAACTTTGTAATGATACATATAACAATAATATATGATGTGCCAGTTTTATTGCAATCAAAATTAAGTATAACATACATAAACATTATTTTATCAAGACTGTTACTTTTGACAACTGTAAAGCTTCGAAAGAATTTGAAACTTCTAAGTTAACTCCGAATCTTCGAAGGCACTTTAAACTTCAAAGGTTTGAAATTAATTTCGAAGTTTCAAATTCTTCCAAAGCTTCGAAGTCATCAAAAGTAACTAATTAATTATTATTTGATGATTCTTAAAGTGAAAGCACAAAGTACGAACATATTTTGACTCTCTAGAATAACTATCTCAATTACTGCCGCTTTTGTCAATTATAGTATTAGAATAAAAAATATGAGAGTGTTATACTTATATCGAAATATTTTATTGTTAAACTAAAATTATTATATAACCATAAGTAAATGCGTAACAGCAAATAAGGAGATAGTGTTAGGTATGTATATGGCAGTAATGAAGGAGGAAAAGCAGTATTCAGGACATTGATTGACAGGACTGGTAGCAATAGGTTCATAACTTTTATTTTTCTTTCTTCCATTATATTTAACTTTTTCGTGTATGATTTAACTTTTTTCTAGAAATAAATTAATATAGATATTAATTAATTAATAACTAAATATATAAATTAATATCTAATTCACATCTTACACAGTTGAAAAATTTATATTAAATTTCACGTATATATTCCAAACGGTCCATTCAAATTTTTGGGTTAAATATAAAAAGTATCACAAATATTATGTAAAAAACTAACGCAAAAGTGAAACATTTTAATACAATTTGGAAATAAATTGTGGAAAAAATTTGTTCTGTAAAATTAATATTTATAATGTATTGACATATAATTTATCCATTTATCTTAGAATTAACGTTTCAAAATTATATTATTTTTCTACTATTTGTTTATTTATTCATAAATTGTATTATTTTATAACACAATTACATTATGTTAAATTAACATTCGGATATAAAAATTCAACACAAAAATTTTAATAAAAACCAGCTTTAATATAAATCTAAAATATTTTGCCAAAGGTTTTTAGGACACTTATGAATCTCTAAAAATTTCAAAATTTAAAATAGTGGTTTAAAATGAGTTTCACTCAAATCCGACAAAATTTACCATTTTAGTCCGCCATATTGAATTCGTTATTTTTAATTTTTTGAATTTTTACTACAGATTTGTCATCAGCGACCTCAAAAACTTATTTTGGTCCATCATCTTAAATCCGTCATTTTGAAATTAAATAGCAATTTCTTTTTCATACAGCCCTTATGTTGTACTTCAAAATAAGTCCAGAAAGCTATCTTAATTTCTGTGGAAGATATATGTATTTTTCCTTTTTACCTCATTTTATGAGTATTTGTCGAGATATGCAGATCAATGGAAACTCATACGGCTTTTAATTTTTTTGTCAAAAGTCCTATGCTTCATCTTTAAAACGAGTCCATGAAGAAGTCATTGTCTTCATTTTTGTGAAAGATATGAATTTTTTAAAAACCAGATACGTAAAGGTTAAATAATCAATTAGTTTTTCTTGTTACTTCTATTTTGTGTAAATCATAACTTTTGCTTGAAAAATTATGAAAAAGAATGTTTATTATATATTAAAAAATTTACAAAATGAGCATATCAATTGTCATTATCTGCTTAAAGCGGCAATAATTGGGACCGTTACCCTATTCATCATGAGTAACTCAGCACGGTTGCACTTTTTTTTATATTCTCTTTTGATAGTGTAATACGGGCTCTACACGTCAATAATACTGATCAATAACATTGTATCAGTGATACTAACAGTGTACGTCAATATTTTTATAATCTAAGATTTTTTTCTGCGATTATATTAGTCATGATTGTGGAACTATGCTAATGAAAGTACGCGCCCTCTTTATACAATCAGTATTACTGTCAATATCTCTACCACACAGCGATACTGATCCGAGAATCAAGAAATTGGGATCGCTGTCAATATTCTACATCAATCCAACAATATTAATCACACACGATCAATATACATTTGTTGCTACTGACAGCATTATTGACCATGTAAGATTAACCCTATAAAACGCGAATGAATGAGTGCGCGTAAATACGCTCGGGACACCGCGTATACGTGGAGACGGGCGCGATCGGAAGGTTTTAATAAAAATTCCAGCTCACGAGCGAAATGTGGATGTTTGTCATCCAGGGACAGGCGTGTTGCCGCCGTCACCGCTGCTGCTGCTGCTGGTACTCACGATCAGCAGCCTCGCCTCTCGTTCTGTGGCCCGAGGCGATGGAATAACTTCAATAACAAACGCCAATCGCCTTCGTAGAAGGCGGCGGCGCAAGCCTGGTACCTACGTGTACGCTCGTGTAAACCGCGTTCACATACGAGACGCGGAGGAAGACTTTCCAATCATTTTCTGTTACTACTGAAGTGTAAGCTCCTCCGTCTCTGCTCCCTCCTCGCCCGCCTTCGTCATGCAGGTCGCGTAACCCTTTCAACGCAAATGAATCTTTCTTGTTCATTTCAATCAACGTCGATTAATTTTTACGTCGGCTTAATCTACTCTCTACCTTTTTCTAATTCTTAAAATAAAAAAGATAAAGAGCAAGTTAAGACGAAAATTAATCACTGGTAGAAAGGGACATCTTTGTCGTAAAAAAAATTGTGTACTAAATAAGAGATAAATAAAACACGCGAGCAAAAAAAATAACGAAGATATTCTTGGAAATCCTTGCTTGCGAGGTATTTAAAAGTTTAATCTTTACTTTCTATTTATTGCAACGTTTCGTGCGTCCGTGCAATTCGCACGGATAAAAAAGTCAATCAGCGGATACGTGTGCACTCAAATCACTCGGGTAGGGTTAAAATTGCTCCCGGCTTCGGTGGAATCGGAGTCGAATTTCACGAAAAGGTCAGCCTTTCATATGTCGCTTTTACCGTGACACAATAACGCGCAGATTGGAGTATTTTACCATATTACATTACTACTTTTTAAATATATTGATTAAAAAAGTAGGCATAATTAATCGGATGGCAAAGGATCGAAGTTTCTAATCTTTTAGTCTCAGTCTTTAGACACGTAATCAAGTGGATAAATGATATTTCCCATCAAATATCAAATATAACATTATAGATATAATGTTATATAATATAGATATAACATATGACATTACATTTATGTTATATTCGGTATTTGCTGTGTTCTTTTCGGGATATCTGTTAAAGTTAATTAAAACAAAATCTCACATCGATACAATGATGAAAGACGGAGTGGATACTGAAACTCGATCGTCCGCCGTTCCTAAAAACTGGTCGCACATCTGGTGACCTCCTTCGTGCATTAATATCCATGTTATCGAAGACATCACTGTCAATTGGCATTGAGCCGTTATTGTGCTATCGCTATCATTTACGGCGGTGTTCTCCACTGTATTATTATTTTCGGTTATTGCAGGAATTACCGAGCGTACACGAGAGACACGCTCGTGAAATCGAGCGCACGGTGCTGTGCTCGTCATCGAACAGCCCGCACTTACAACACACGTTCAGCGTTAAAATGTGGCCGCGACACAGTCTGTGATAACATGGAGTAGCATCTTAATAATAGACAAGGGGACAGCCGGAATAGAACGACCACATTTAACGTTAAATGCACCATTAAAGATGTCCATTAACAGCGAAGCCGTTATTCGCGTGTAATGCAATAGAATCACAATTTCGACCATCGCAGAAATTGTGATTCTATTGAAAAAAAAATGAAGAAAAATTTAAGAGAAATATTAAGAATTGAAGAAAAATATAACTTTCGAAGGGATTAATTGCAATACTAGAGAAAACATTTTGTTCTTGCAATATGTAGCTAACCTATACTCTCTCAATCTTGTAGAGTAAAAATTGAGCTTATTCAATTTTTTGAATGATTTGTCACTTTAACACATTAAGAAAAAAAGTATTTGTGACGACAATTGCAAGGACAAATAATTACGATTACAAGCTCCATTTTTATAGTTATTACTGCTTAATGTTTGTAATAATAATCTTATACATACAGTCCTATTAATTATGGAAAAATTTAACTATAAATCATGGTAATTTATTTAGGTATTAATATACAATAATAAAACATCAAGATATGAATAATAAAAATAAAATAAGTATTTTTATGTAATAAAAACAATTGCAAATAGAGTGAACTATTTCTTTTATATTTGCTTACTATTTATATAGTAATAATAACTAACAGCTATATATATGCTGTAATGTAATATTATTACTACATAAATACATATAGTATACAATATACAATATAATATGCATGATTAAAACAACTTAAATAAATAGTTGACATCGAAAACTACTATAAATTATAGTTGAATTATGATAATTGCAACCTTTTTTTATCTCAGTAAAATTAAAAATTTTCTTCCACAAAATAAAAATTCATTGTTATAAAGTGAAAATTGAGCTCGTACAATTTTCGAGTAATTTTTCACTCACTTTAGAGAGTACTTTCTCTCTATAAATTTCGTATAATAAAATATTGCTCTAAAAGAATGAAAATTGAGCTTGTGCAATTTCTCGAGTGAGTTGTCACTCTGTAGTAAGAGTAAGAATTCACTTTTATTGAATAAAAATTTATTTCCATAGAATAAAAAAATTGAACTCGTGCAATTTTCGAGTGATTTTTATACTACGAAGTTTAAACTGTACTTTCTTTGATACTCTTTAAATTTTGTAGAGTGAAGCATCACTTTAAAATAGTAAAAATTGAACTTGTACAATTTCTCAAGTAATTTTCTACTATAATAAGAATAAGAATTCACTTCTATGAAAATTCAATCCTATAAATAAAGCGAAAATAAAAATCGTGCACTTTTCCAGTAATTTTTTTCACTGTACCGAATTTAGAGAATATCTATCGATCTGTTGTTTATATTTTACAAATTGTTTCTTGTTATAATCATTACATATTCCTATCGTATATTTAACGTCGATTATAGAATCCTTTTATTTATTACTACTTGTTCGCAGTGAATGCAATTCTTATATCAACAATGTTCATTTAGATGAAATTCAGAATCGAACGATCACGTTTCATGCTTATTGGAATACAAACAGAAGTATGATCACTCTGATTTACAATGTTCCGTTCATCGAAACGCGCCGTCACACTTTCGTCAGACTTTTCTGCCCTGAACTCTTTTAGAGAAAGTCTCGACTCCGATCGGAGACTCCGACGATGCATTCAGGTACTAATTAAATTAGCGTTCGATGAACAGTCTTTCGATACTTGGAAAGATGTGTATTTAAGCGCGTGGCACACCGATACATCACAGATGCATTTGCGTCTCTCCTCCCGGTTTTTCTTGAGAACTGGGAAAATTGTACATTGACCGTCATTGCGAATATAGATCGCCATTGAGGATTAATTCCGTAGCCTACGCCAACGCGATCGCGTTCTCGTAAAAGTATGACCGAGCGCACCCGACGCGACGTACCAATGTGCGTCTCTCAATTGATGCGCATTGATAAGCGGTCGCGACTTGCGAGTTGGTAAGGCGCATATTGGCGCATATTCGACACCCGCGCGCGATCCCGCGAGACGATTCCGCGAAAGCCGCGTTGCAAATAGATCGATCACGCGGCGTAACCGCTTTGTTCCACGCGACGCCAATCCACCCCCTTAAGCAAAAATAGCTCTCGCTTCTCCTGAATGGAGTTTCGGCGAAACAGTGTGAGGAAGAGAAAGAGGAAGACGGGAACTCTCTAAACGAAAATTACGGCAGCGGCCGTGGATCAGTTCCCCTCGGGGTTCTGCCGAGACGCTGTCTCTTTCTCTCGTCCGGCCGGACTTCTCCGTGTTCCGTCAACAAGCAAGCTGTTCTCGAGAAACGATTTTTCTGATCGGGGTCGGGGGAGGAGGAGACGAGAAGATGATCTCGAAAGAGACGGGATTCTCCGCAGTTTCTCGGCCGATAATAGCTCGAGAT